>NW_019167971.1:1850299-1881432 GCF_002303985.1 Durio zibethinus | reverse complement strand
GCATTGGACCGTGTATCCAAAATGCAAACACAATTGGCAAAAGGCACAAGGAAGGGGTTAATCCGAACAAGGAAATCCAACCCAATCATAAACTCATAGTCATCAAGGGGTATTACCTCTATGGTCTCCTTGCCTTTCCAGTCTCCAAGCTGTAACTCCACTCCCCGTGCTACTCCAATGGCTAAAACCTCCTTGGAGTTCACCGTTTTAATGGTACCAGTCCCTTTTTGCACCTTTAGTCTGAGCTTACAGGCTCCATCACCTGAAATAAAAAGATGTGAGGCACCTGTGTCCACCGGTGTGCTCACCTTCTGACCCACAACCATCAGATTCGTAAACATCAAGCCCTTTGGCCTGCGACTCCCCTTACTCTGGACAGCATTGAACACCAATGACCCAAGCTTTACGGCCCCTGACTCTGGCTCTTCATCAAACTCCTTGTCTACAGCAGCCAGCTTGCCCTTCTACGGGTAATTGCATGCTATGTGGCTCTCCCTCCACATAGGTAGCATGCTAGTGGCTCTCGGTCCCCCTTTGCTTTCCACTTGCTTGCTGGTGGCTTCCTTTTGCCATCCTTGGTTGAACGGTCTTGGTCTCCATCCTTGGACTCCTGATCACGGTCTTTCCCCTTGGAATGTTTCTTTTGGTCCCTATCATC
This sequence comes from Durio zibethinus, assembly GCF_002303985.1. The sequence goes on along the minus strand of NW_019167971.1, from coordinate 1,880,774 downwards.
CTTACCCTTACCCTTGGGCTTGGTAGACTCGAACTTGTTCAGAGGCTTAAACTCTATTAAGGCCTCGGTAGTAGTCATGGCTTTAGCCAAGTCATGAACTCCCCTCTTTTATAGCTCATGCTTCACCCATGGCTTCAACCCATCCATAAAAGTAAATAAGGCATCCTTTTTGCCTAGATCCAAGATCTATAGCATCAGTTCAGAGAATTTCTACACATACTCCCTTATGTCCCCGTGTTGGCTCAGCTTGCATCACTTTGCCCACGCCTCATCATCGACATACTCCGGGTAAAATTATTCTCTGAACTCCTTTTGGAACTCTGCCCAGGTTCCAATCTTGGCACTCCCACGCCTGACATCATCACACCTGTGCCTCCACCACAATAAGGCTACATTAGTGAGATACATAGCAGTGGTGTTTACCTTTATCACCTCGTCTTGCATGCCCATGGCCTAGAAGTACTGCTCCATGCCCCAAAGGTAGTTGTCTACTTCTTTAGCCACCCTAGTCCCCTTGAACTCCTTAGGCTTGGGGACCTCCAATCTGGATTTGGACACTCCGACAAACATGCCATTCCTAATGGCAGTCTTGCAAGCAATGAACTCACTGGTAAGCTCTTCCATCCGCTGGCGCATGGCCTCCATGCCATCATGCAAGGTCAACACTTCAGCCTCCAAGGCCTTATTTTCTAGGTGATCATGTCCATGCCTTTGTTGAGAGTAGCTTCCAACTCATTTTGGATCTCCTCGCCATGGAGTCTAGCGATGCAATGTGAGTCTCTACTTCTTCAAGCTTCTCCCCATGTCACCCATGGTCACCTCCACCTTGGCCAGCCCACCGTCCATGGTAGACCAGATATCTCTAGAATTGGCTTTCTTGCCTCTTCCACGCCCATGCTCCTGGGCCTCTAGTTGTTGGCTAGCAACGTTGCTTTGGGATGCCATCTCCTCAATCACGATCTAACCTGCACACCACAAACACGCAGAATTAAATTTGCTCTGATACCAACTGTCACGGCCTCTGACCTTAGACTCAAAATCCATGTGGCCTTAGGCTTGGAATCTCCCCCTATATGCCTAAGTCAGCCTAAAACACAAGCGTGCAGGCACTAGAACAATGGGAAGGGCTGATTACACAAGTTAAAGAGAAACAGGATAACAAGATAGAATTCTGGAAATGCTCTTGTATTCACTGAAACAAAAGTGTTTGATGGTGTACAAATGAGGGTGGAGCAGCCTTCTATTTATAGTTGAGGCTCCAGCTACACTTAATGGCAATATCACTAGAATAAAGGCTAAAATCAAGGGATTATACAGATTACAATCAATCAAGATGCTAACTCCTGATTTTCAGGGTCAACCAAATCTGCCAGGATGCTCCTGCTGATCCTGCCTACTTCCAGAAGCTTCCCTCGCATGTCTAGCACCTTGGGCCCTTCTGGATGTGGTGCGGGCAGCTTGTATGCCACGCCTTGGTCTCATGAGCTGGCCTGCAAGTTTGGCAGGCATTCTGAACTGGCTTGCCAGGATTTATGCGCAGATACCCGCTAGCATGCTTGGTCTGCGGGCCTCAACCTTTGGCTCGCCTACTGGTGCATTTGATGTGTCTGGCGCACCTACCCAGGGTATGACATGGGCACTTACCTCGACCGCCATCGGCACAAGCTAGGCCCTAGTGCGAGCGGTTGCCTCGACCACCATTGGCATAAGATGGCCCCTGGTGCGGGCGGTTGCATCGAACACCATCGGCACATGCTGGGCCATGGTGCGGGCGGTTGCCTCAACCACCATCGGCACATGTCGAGCCCCAGTTGACCCCCAAAATGAGCGTGCGAGCACTGAATCAACCGCTAGGGGCGGGATGCATGAGCTGACCAAGGATCCCACTGCTGGTCCCCCTCGGTTGTCACCCCAAACACCGTCGATAGCCTCTGGCCCTTGGTTGGTCGAGATCGAGAATGCACTATGTATGCCTAAGTCAACCCATGAAATGAGCGTGCGGGCACTCAACTAGTCAAAGAGTCAGAATGCATAAGCAGAGGATCGGCCCGATCCCCCTCTGCGTTCTGGCAATCCCGCTACTGGTCTCTCGATCTGGTTAGGGCTTAGATCAGGAATGAACTCCGTATGCCTAAGTCAACCCACGAAACAAGCGTGTGGGCACTCAGCTGGTCGGAGAGGCAGGATGCGCAAGCCGATGATTAGCCCAATCCCTCTCTACGTGCTGTTGCTGATCCTGCTGCCAGTCCGATCTTAGATTGGGAATGAACTCCATATGCTTAACTGGGAATGAAATCCGTACACTTAAGTCAACCCATGAAATGAGCGTGTGGGCATTGAGCCAGTCGGGGAGGCATAATGCGTAAGACGGGCATCAGCCCGATCCCCCTCCACATATTGTCGATCCTGCTACCACAACCCTTAGTCCGGCTAGGGCTTAGACATAGAATGAACTCCGTATGCCTAAGCCAACCCACGAAATGAGCGTGCAGGTGCTCAGTCGACCGGAGAGGCAGAATGCATAAGTCAGGGATCGACCTGGTCCCCCCTACGTGCTACCGATCCTACTGCTGATCCTTGGTTGGTTGAGATTGGGAATGCATTACGTATACCTAAGTCAACCCATGAAATGAGCGTGGGGGCGCTCAGTTGATCGGAGAGCCAGAATGCGCAAGCTGAGGATCGGCCCAGTCTTCTTCTACATGCTGTCGATCCCGTTACGGGTCCCTCAGTCCGATTGGGGCTTAGACCAAGATTGAACTCCAAATGCCTAAGTTAACCCATGAAATGAGCGTACGGGGGCTCAGTCAGCAAGAGAGGCAGGATGCACAAGCTGAGGATTGGCCCGGTCCCCCTCTACATACTGTTGTCGGTCCAATTTTAGACTGGGAATGAACTTCGTATGCCTAAGTCAACCTACGAAACAAGTGTGCGGGTGCTCAGTCGATCGGAGAGGTAGGATGCGTAAGTCGAGGATCCGCCCTGTCCCCCTCTACGTGCTACTACCAGTCCGATCTTAGACTGGGACTGAACTCCGTATGCCTAAGTCAACCCACGAAATGAGCGTGCGGACGCTCAGTCGACAGAGAGGCAGGATGCGCAAGCCAAGGATCCGTCTAGTCCCCCTCTACATCCTGCTGCCGGTCCGATCTTAGAATGGGGATAAACTCTGTATGCCTAAGTCAACCCATGAAATGAGCGTGCGGGCGCTCACCCGATCCGAGAGGCAAGATGCATAAATCAAAGATCGACTCGATCCTCCTCTACGTGCTGCTATCGATCCTACTACTGGTATGGGCACTTGCCTCAACCTCTATCGGCACAAGCTGGGCCCTGGTGCTGACGGTTGCCTCGACCACCATCGGCACAAGATGGCCCCTGGTGCGGGCGATTGCATCGAACACCATCGGCACATGCTGGGCCGTGGTGCAGGCGATTGCATCGAACACCATCGGCACATGCTGGGTCGTGGTGCAGGCGGTTGCCTCGACCACTGTCGACACATGTCGAGCCCCGGTCAGCCCCTGAAACCAGCGTGCGAGCATTGAACCGATCGCTGGAGGCGGGATGCATGAGCCGACCAAGGATCCCGCTGCTGGTCCCCCTCGGTTGTTGCCCTAAACACCATCGATAGCCTCTAGCCCTTGGTTGCTCAAGATCGAGAATGTACTACGTATGCCTAAGTCAACCCATGAAACGAGCGTGCGGGCGCTCAGTCGACCAGAGAGCCAGAATGCGCAAGCTGAGGATTGGCCTTGTCCCCTTCTGCGAGCTGTCAATCCCGCTGTAGGTCCCTCGATCCGGTTGGGGCTTAGATTAGGAATGAACTTCATATGCCTAAGTCAACCCATAAAACAAGCGTGCAAGCGCTCAGCCGATTGGAGAGGCAGGATGCGCAAGCCGAGGATCGACCCAGTCCCCCTTTGCGTGCTGCTACCAATCCCGCTGCCAGTCTAATCTTAGACTGGGAATGAACTCCGTATGCTTAGACTGGGAATGAACTTCGTATGCCTAAGTCAACCCACAAAATAAGCGTGTGGGCGCTCAGCCTATTAGAGAGGCAGGATGCACAAGCCAGGGATCGACTCGGTCCCCTCTGTGTGCTACCGATCCCGCAGCAGGTCCTACTACCGCAACCCTTGATCCGGTCTGACATGAGACTGGGAGCATACTACGTATGCCTAAGTCAACCCACGAAATGAGCGTACGGGCACTTAACCGATCGAAGAAGCGGGATACGCAAGCCGTGGATCGATCGAGTGGTAGGTTGGTTCAGGCACATCTTCATATTTCTGCCATGCCAATGCCATTTTTATGGCTTGTAAATTCATACAATGGTCCCCTAAGCCTTCATGTTAAGTTTCGTGGCAAGACGACCCATTTTCTATTTTTCACAATTTTTAAAACTTTTTACGGTCCGGGATTTTTTAAAATATTTTTAGAAGGAGTTTTGGCCCCAAATTTGGTAGACGTGATCCTTGTATTTTTTTTGGCACGTACAAACAAATTCAGCTAAAAACTCAAAGTGGAGAAGAATTTGTGACCGTTTGAAAAAAATGTCCCATTTCAGACACTTTAATGGCTACTGGAGCAAACCTATAAAATCTCAAATGCTCTTTAAGGGGTGTGAGTTCTCAAGGTTTGATGAGGGATAGGGGGCCAATATAAGGGCCAAGTACCAGCACCCATCGTACATCATGTGCACACACCCCCCGGCCCCCTAATCGTTGGAACCCCCAATGTTGTCAGTTAGGTTGTCTGGTGATGCCCCGATGATGGTGCCCCAGGCAAAAAAAATGGGGCACCAGCACATGCCCTAGCCCAGCATGTACACCGTGCCTCAAAATTGAACTTCGGCCAAGGCCTCGACCATCAATGGCACATGATGGTGCATGGTGATGGCACATGCATCGACCATCATCGGCACAGGTTGCCTTGTGGTATGGGCACTTGCCTCGACCACCATTGGCACATGCTGGGTTGTGGTGCAGGCGGTTGCCTCGACCACCATCGACACATGCCGAGCCCCGGTCAGCCCCCAAAATGAGCGTGTGAGCACCGAATTGACCGCTGGGGGCGGGATGTGCGAGGCGACCAAGGATCCTGGTGCTGGTCCCCCTCGGTTGTTGCCCCAAATGCCATCGATAGCCTCTGGCCCTTGGTTGGTCGAGATCGGGAATGCACTACATATGCCTAAATCAACCCATGAAACGAGCGTGTGGGCGTTTAGTTGATCGGAGAGCCAGAATGCATAAGCTGAGGATTGGCCCGATCCCCCTCTGTATGCTACCAATCCCACTGCGGGTCCCTCGATCCGGTTGGGGCTTAGATCGAGAATGAACTCCGTATGCCTAAGTCAACCAATGAAACAAGTGTACGGGTGCTCAGCCGACCGGAGAGGTAGGATGCGTAAGCCGAGGATCGACTGGTCCCCTTCTACATGCTGCTATCGATCCGATCTTAGACTGGGAATGAACTCCGTATGCTTAGACTATGAATGAACTCTGTATGGCTAAGTCAACCCATGAAACGAGCATGCAGGTGTTGAACCAATCGGAGAGGCATAATGCGCAAGCCGAGGATCGACCCGGTCCCTCTCTACGTGCTGTCAGTCCCGCTGCCACAACCCTCAGTCTGGTTGGGGCTTAGACATAGAATTAACTCCGTATGCCTAAGCCAACCCATGAAACGATCGTGCGGGCGCTCTGTTGGCCGAAAGCCAGAATGTGCATACTAGGGATTGACCCGGTCCCCTCTGTGTGCCGTCGATCCTATTGCTGGTTCTGTTGCCGCAACCCTCGGTCCGATCCCAAGTTAGACTGGGAATGAACTCCGTATGCTTAGACTGGGGATGAACTCCGTATGCCTAAGTCAACCCCTGAAACGAGCGTGTGGGCGCTCAGCCAGCCAGAGAGGCAGGATGCACAAGCCGGGGATTGACCCGATCCCCTCTGCGTGCTGTCGATCCTGCTACAGGTCCTGCTACAGCAACCCTCGATCCGGTCTGATCTTAGACTGGGAGCACACTACGTGTGCCTAAGTCAACCCATGAAACGAGCGTGTGGGCACTTAGCCGGTCGGAGAGGCGGGATGCGCAAGCTGTGGATCGATCGAGTGGTAGGTGGGCTTAGGCACATCTTCATATTTCTGCCATGCCAATGCCATTTTTATGGCTTGTAAATTCATACAATGGTTGCCTAAGCCTTCATGTGAAGTTTCATGGCAAGACGACCCGTTTTCTCTTTTTCATGATTTTTGAAACTTTTTACGGTTCGAGATTTTTTAAAATAGTTTTAGAAGGAGTTTTGGCCCCAAATTTGGTAGACATGATCCTCGCATTTTTGTTGGCACGCACAAACAAATTCAGCTAAAAACTCAAAGTGGATAAGATTTTGTGACCGTTTGAAAAAAATGTCCCCATTTCAGACATTTTAATGGCTACTGGAGCAAACCTATAAAATCTCAAATGCTCTTTAAGGGGGTGTGAGTTCTCGAGGTTTGATGAGCGATAGGGGGCCAATATAAGGGCCAAGTACCAGCACCCATCTCACATCATGTGCGCACACCCCCCGGCCCCCTCAATCGTCGGAACCCCCAATGCCGTCGGTTAGGTTCTCCGACAATGCTCCGATAATGGTGCCCCAGGTGAAAAAAATGTGGCACCAGCACATGCCCGAGCCCAGCATGTGCACCGTGGCTCAAAAACAAACTTCGGCCAAGGCCTCGACCATCAATGGCACATGATGGTGCATGGTGGTGGCACATGCATAGACCATCATCAGCACAGGCTGCCCTTTGGTACGGGCACTTGCCTCGACCGCCATCGGCACAAGCTGGGCCCTGGTGTGGGTGGTTGCCTCGACCACCATCGGCACAAGATGGCCCCTGGTGCAAGCGGTTGCATCGACCACCATCGGCATAAGATGGCCCCTAGTGCGGGCGGTCAGCTATGATGCTGTGGACCTCTTTCTCATATGAGGCCCTTGCTCCCAATGGCGCACGCTTTGACTCTGCCCGTCCTGGATCTCCCTCATCCTCATGGAACGGCTTGATCATGCTTACATGGAACACCGGGTGTACCCTCGACTTGGGTGGCATATCCAGCTTGTAGGTAACCTTGCCTACCCTCTTGACTACTCGAAAAGGTCCCTCATACCTCCGGACCAGGCCTTTGTGCAGCCCCCTATGGCGCACAATGGGATGCAGCTTCACCAACACCAAGTCTCCAACCTGGAACTGCACGTCCCACCTATTCTGGTCTGCCCACTTCTTCGACCTCTTGGCCGCCTTGTGTAGACAAACTTTGGCCAAGTCAGTTTGCTCCTACCATGCCTTGGCAAACTTGTATGCTACTGGATTCGGCCTTGTATAACTTGCAGCAATCAAACTGGGTATTAGTGGTTGTTGCCCTATCAGAACCTCAAATGGGCTCTGGTTCATTGCCTCGCTCCTTCGTAAGTTGTAGGAAAACTACGCAATACCTAGCAGCTTTGGCCAGTCCTTTTATGTGGCACTCACATAGTGCCTGAGGTAGACCTCCAATACTCCATTCTCTCATTCTGTCTGCCCATCGGTCTGTGGATGCATGCTGGTGGAAAAGTTCAAGTCTGACCCCAACAGCTTGAACAACTCAGTCCAGAACCTGCCCATGAAACGCCCTTCCCGATCACTAACAATGGTCCTCGGCACTCCCCGATACTTAACCATGTTCTTCAGGAATAATCGAGCTACCTCATCGACTGGGCACTCCTTGGTTGGTGGAATGAAGATTCCATACTTGGAAAACCTGTCCACCACTACCATGATGCTTCCAAACCCATTTACTTTGGGTAGACTAACTATAAAGTCTAGAGAAACACTCTTCCATGATCGCTCTGGCACTGGCAATGGCTTCAAGAGACCGCCTGGTTTCTTGAGCTCCATCTTGTCCTGTTGGCACACAAGACAAGTCTTCACATAGGCCTCCACATCGTCCCTCATGTACGGCCAGTAGTATCGGTCTTTCATCAGTGCCAAGGTGAAGCTCACTCCGGGGTGTCCAGCCCACCTTGAATCATGGCATTCTTACAAAACTTCCTTGCAGAGCTTCCCATGCTACGGCATAAACAATCTACCGCCCTTGGTGTATAGCAACCCATCCTGTAACCAAAACTGCCTAGTCTTACCTTACTGGGTGTACTCCATCAAAGCCTTGGCTGTAGGATCATGCGCAAGTCCCTCCTTGATGCGCGACACTAGTGACCCCTCTGGTTGGCTAATGGCAGCAAGGTTAGCCTTTCTGCTCAGGGCGTCTGCCACTAGGTTCACCCATTCTGGCTTGTACTCCATCTGGAAATCAATTTTTGCAAGAAAATCTTGCCATCTCGCCTGCTTGGGGGATAGCTTCTTCTACGTCTGGAAGTAGCTGGTCCCCGCATTGTCCATCCTCACCATGAATCTCAACCCCAACAGGTAATGGCCCCAAGTGCGCAAGCAGTGCACCACTGCAGTCATTTCCTTCTCTTGGACCGTGTACTTCGCTCAGTCTCGTTCAGCTTCCTACTCTCGAACGTGACTGGACGTCCCTCCTCCATCAACATGCCCCCTATGGCAAAGTCTGATGCATCCGTATGCACTTTATACGACTTGGCATGGTCTGGCAAGGCCAAGACTGGCTCCTCGGTCACAACCCACTTCAACCTGTCAAAAGCTTCCTAGCACCCTGCGTTCCACTCCCATACTCTCCCTTTCTTGAGCAAGTCAGTCAATGGCGTGGCTATTGCTGAGTGACCTTTGATGAAGTGCTTGTAGTAGTTAACCAGCCTAAGGAATGATCTCAACTCAGTGACCTTGGCTGGCGGTTGCCACTCCAGGATGGCGTGTATCTTGCCTTCATCCATGCGTATCCTGCCACCTCCCACTATGTGGCCAAGGAACGGGATCTCCTGTTGGGCAAATGAGCACTTCTCCCTCTTGACAAACAGCTTGTGCACCCGTAACACCTTGAACACCTATCTCAAGTGGTCTACATGCTCTCCCAAAGTCTGGCTATAGATCACAGTGCCATCTAAATAAACCACAACAAACCGATCAAGGAATGACTGATGTACCTTGTTCATAAGGGTGCAAAATGTTGTTGGGGCATTCGTGAGTTTGAAAGGCATCACCTAGAACTCATACGAACCATACCGAGTGACACATGCTATCTTTGGCTCATCTCCCTCCCTGATCCTAACTTGGTAGTAGCCCGACCTCAAATCCAGCTTGGTGAACCACCTTGCACTCCCAAGTTGATCGAACAAGTCCACAATGAGTGGGATGGGGTACTTGTTCTTGATGGTCAGGTTGTTCAAAGCCTGGTAGTCTACACACAGCCACAACAACCCATCATGCTTGCGCTGGAATAGAATCGATGCACCATAGGGTACTTTCGATGGCCTGATGAAGCCAGCATCAACTAACTCTTTGAGCTGCTTCCTTAACTCCTCTAACTCTGGTGGAGACATTCGATAAGGGGCTCTGGCTGGTGTCTTGGCCTCAGACACCAGCTCGATCTTGTGGTCCACCTCCCTCTTAGGTGGTAGCTTGCTAGGCAGCTTTGTGGGCATCATATCACTAAAGGTCTTTAGCACCTTTACCACCTCCAAGGGTGACTCGATCTCCTTCTCCCTTGGCTCATTGTATTTCAGGGCTGCCAAGAAGGTGTCTTCTTGTCTACTTACCACCTTGGCAAATTGGATGGCTGACACCACCCGCGACCTAACTCCAGACCCTCTCCTCAATGGCACTAGGCATTGGCACCGTGCATCCAAGATGCCAACACAATCGGTAAAAGGCACTAAGAGGGCGTTAATCTGAACAAGGAAATCCAACCCAATCACAAACTCATAGTCATCAAGGGGTATTACCTCAATGGTCTCCTTGCCTTTCCAGTCTCCAAGCTGCAACTCCACTCCCCGTGCTACTCCAAAGGCTGGAACTTCCTTAGAGTTCACCATTTTAATGGTACCAGTCCCTTTTTGCACCTTTAGTCTGAGCTTTCGGGCTCCATCACCTGAAATAAAAAGATGTGAGGCACCTATATCCACCAGTGCGATCACCTTCTGACCCGTAACCATCAGATCTGCAAACATCAAGACCTTTAGCCTGCGACTCCCCTTACTCTGGACAGCATTGAGCACCAACGACCCAAGCTTTGCTGCCCCTGACTCTGTGTCCTCGTCAGACTCCTTGTCTACAGCAGCCAGCTTGCCCTTCTACGGGCAATTACATGCTATGCGGCTCCCTCCACATAGGTAGCATGCTAGTGGCTCTCGGTCCCCCTTTGCTTTCCACTTGCCTGTTAGTGGCTTCTTCTCGCCATCCTTGGTTAAACGATCTCGGTCTCCATCCTTAGACTCCCAGTCACAGTCCTTCCCTTTGGACTGCTTCTTTCGGTCCCTATCGTCCCTGCCCTTACCCTTAGGCTTGGAAGACTCGAACTTGTTAAGAGGCTTGAACTCTATCAAGGCCTCGACAGTAGTCATGGCTTTAGCCAAGTCATGAACTCCCCTCCTTTGTAGCTCATGCATCACCCACGGCTTCAGCCCATCCATGAAAGTAAATAAGGTGTCCTTTTCACCTAGATCTAAGATCTGTAGCATCAGTTCAAAGAATTTTTAGACATACTCCCTTTTGTCTCCTTGCTGGCTAAGTTGACATAACTTTGCCCGTGCCTTATCATCGACATACTTCAGGTAAAATTATTCTCTAAACTTTTTTTCGAACTCTGCCCAGGTTTCAATCTTGGCACTCCCATGCCTGACATCATCACACTTGCGCCTCCATCACAATAAGGCTACATCAGTGAGATACATAGCAGTAGTGTTTACCTTTATCACCTCATCTTGCATCCCATGGCCTGGAAGTACTACTCCATACCCCAAAAGTAGTTGCCTACTTTCTTGGCTACCCTAGTCCCCTTGAACTTCTTAAGCTTGGGGACCTACAATTTGGATTTGGACACTCCGACAAACATGCCATTCCCAATGGCAGTCTTGCAAGCAACGAACTCACTGGTAAGCTCTTCCATCCGCTGGCGCATGGCCTCCATGCCATCGCGCAAGGTCAGCCTTCAACCTCTAAGGCCTTATTCTTTTGGGTGATCACATCCATGCCTTTGTTGAGAGCAGCTTCTAACTCACTTTGGATCTCCTCCCTCATGGATTCTAGTGATGCAATGTGAGTCTCTACTTTCTCAAGCTTCTCCCCCATGTCGCCCATGGTCACCTCCACCTTGGCCAGCCTACCGTCCATGGTAGACCAGATATCTCTAGAACTGGCTTTCTTGCCTCTTCCATGCCCATGTTCCTAGGCCTCTGGTTGTTGGCTAGCAACGTCGCTTTGGGATGCCATCTCTTCAATCACGATCTAACATGCACAACACAAACACATAGAATCAAACTTGCTCTGATACCAACTGTCATGAGCTCTGACCTTAGACTCAGAAACTGTGTGGCCTTAGGCTTGGAATCTCTTCCTTTTTGCCTAAGTCAGCCTAAAACACAAGCGTGCAGGCGCTAGAACAATAGGAAAGGCTGATTACGCAAGTTAAAGAGAAATAGGATAAGAAGGCAGAATTCTGGAAATGCTCTTGTATTCATTGAAACAGAAGTATTTGATTGTGTACAAATGAGGGTGGAGTAGCCCTCTATTTATAGTTGAGGCTCCAGCTACACTTAATGGCAATATCTCTAGAATAAAGGCTAAAATCAAGGGATTATACAAATTACAATCAATCAGGATGCTAACTCTTAATTTTCAGGGTCAACCAAATCTGCCAGGATGCTCATGCTGATCCTGCCTGCTTCCAGAAGCTTCCCTTGCGTGTCCAGCACCTCGAGCCCTTCTGGATGTGGTATGGGCAGCTTGCATGCCAGGCCTTGGTCTCACGGGCTGGCCTGCAAGTTGGGTGGGCATTCTGAACTCATTTGCTAGGCTTTGCACACAGATACCTGCCAGCATGCTTGGTCTGCGGGCCTTAACCTCTGGCTCGCTTGCTGGTGTGCCTGAGGTGCCTGGCATGCCCGCCCAGGGTGTGACAATGGCACATGCATCAACCATCATCGGCACAGGCTACCCTTTGGTATGGGCACTTGTCTCGACCACCATCGGCATAAGATGGCCCTTGGTGCGGGCGGTTGTATCGTACACCATCAGCACATGCTGGGCCGTGGTGTGGACGGTTTCCATGACAACCATCGGCACATGACGAGCCCCGATTGGACCCCAAAATGAGTGTGCGAGCACCAAACTGACCACTAGGGCTGGGATGGATGAGCCGACCAAGGATCCCACTGCTGGTCCTCCTCGGTTGTTGCCCCAAACGCCATTGATCACCTCTGGCCCTTGGTTGGTCGAGATCGAGAATGCACTATGTATGCCTAAGTCAACCCATGAAATGAGCGTGCAGGTGCTCAACCGACCGAAGAGCCAGAATACATAAGTTGAGGATCGACTCGGTCCCCCTTTGCGTGCTGCCGATCCCGCTATGGGTCCCTCGATCTGGTTGGGGCTTAGATCAGGAATAAACTCTGTATGCCTAAGTCAACCCACAAAACGAGCGTACGGGCGCTCAGTCTACCAGAGAGACAGGATACGTAAGTCGAGGATCAGCTAGGTCCCCCTCTGCGTGCTGCTGCCGATCCCACTGTCGGTTTGATCTTAGACTGGGAATGAACTTTGTATGCTTAGACTGGGAAAGACCTCCGTATGCCTAAGTCAACCCATGAAACGAGTGTGTGGGCACTGAGCCGATCGGAGAGGCATAATGCGCAAGCCAAGGATTGACCCGATCCCCCTCTGCGTGCTGTCGGTCCTGCTGCCACAACCCTCGGTCCGACTGGGGCTTAGACATGGAATGAACTCTGTATGCTTAAGCCAACCCATGAAATGAGTGTGCGGGCACTCAGCTGGCCGGAGAGGTAGAATGCGCAAGTCGGGGATCGGCTCGATCACCCTCTACATGCTGCGAATCCTGCTGCTGGTCCTACTGTCGCAACCCTCAGTCTGATCTGATCTTAGACTGGGAATGAACTCTGTATGCTTAGAATGGGGATGAACTCCGTATGCCTAAGTCAACCCACAAAATGAGCGTGCGAGCGCTCAGCCGGCCAAAGAGGTAGGATGCGCAAGCTGAGGATCGACCCTATCCCCTCTGCGTGCTGTCGATCCAGCTACGGGTCCTGCTTAGACTGGGAGTGCACTAGGTATGCCTAAGTCAACCCATGAAACGAGCGTGCGGGCACTTAACCGGCCGGAGAGACGGGATGCACAAGCCGTGGATCGATCGAGTGGTAGGTGGGTTCAGGCACATCTTCATATTTTTGCTGTGCCAATGCTATTTTATGGCTTGTAAATTCATACAATGGTCCCCTAAGCCTTCATGTGAAGTTTCGTGGCAAGACGACCCGTTTTCTGTTTTTCACGATTTTCAAAACTTTTTACGGTTCGGGATTTTTTAAAATCTTTTTAGAAAGAGTTTTGGCCCCAAATTTGGCAGATGTAATGCTTGTATTTTTGTTGGCATGCACAAAAAAATTCAGCTAAAAACTCGAAGTGGAGAAGATTTTGTGACCGTTTGAAAAAAATGTCCCCATTTCAAACACTTTAATGGCTACTGGGAGCAAACCTATAAAATCTCAAATGCTCTTTAAGGGGGTGTGAGTTCTCAAGGTTTGAAGAGGGATAGGGGGGCCAATATAAGGGCCAAGTACCAGCACCCACCACACATCATGTGCGCACACCCACCGGCCCCCCCAATCACCGGAACCCCCAATGCCACCGGTTAGGTTCTTCGAGGATGCTCCGGTGATGGTGCCCCGGATGAAAAAAATGTGGCACCAACACATGCCCGAGCCCATTATGTGCACCGTGGCTCAAAATCAAACTTGGGCCAAGGCCTCGACCATCAATGGCACATGATGCCGCATGGTGGTGGCACATGCATCGACCATCATCGGCACAAGTTGCCCTTTGGTACGGGCACTTGCCTCGACCGCCATCAGCACAAGATGGGCCCTGGTGTGGGCGGTTACCTCGACACCATGGGCACATGCTGGCCGTTGGTGCGAGTGATTCCCTCGACCACCATCGGCACATGCTGGGCCGTGGTGCAGGCGGTTGCTTCGACCACCATCGGCATATGTCGAGCCCAGGTCGACCCCCGAAACGAGCGTGCGAGCACCGAACCGACCGTTAGGGGCAGGATGCACAAGCTGAGCAAGGATCCCGCTACTGGTCCCCCTCGGATGTTGCCCCAAACACCGTCGATAGCCTCTGGCCCTTAGTTGGTCGAGACCGGGAATGCACTACGTATGCCTAAGTCAACCCATAAAATGAGCATACGGACGCTCAGCCGATCGGAGAGCCAGAATGCGCAAGTCGAGGATCAGCCTATCCCCCTCTGTGTGCTATCGATCTCACTATGGATCCCTCAGTCCAGTTGGGGCTTAGACCGGGAATGAATTTCGTATGCCTAAGTCAACCCACGAAACGAACGTGCGGGCGCTCAGCCGACCGGAGAGGCCAGATGCGCAAGTTGAGGATCGGGCCAATCCCCATCTGTGTGCGGTGGCCGATCCCGCTGTCGGTCCAATCTTAGACTGGGAATAAACTCTGTATGCTTAGACTGAGAATGAACTCCGTATGCCTAAGTCAACCCACGAAATGAGCGCACGGTCGTTGAACCGATCGGAGAGGCATAATGTGTAAGCCAGGGATCGACCCAATCCTCTTTTACGTGCTGTCAGTCCCGCTGCCACAACCGTCGGTCCAGCTAGTGCTTAGACATGGAATGGACTCCGTATGCCTATGCCAACCCATGAAACGAGCGTGCCGTGCTCAACCGGCTGGAGAGGCAGAATGCATAAGCTAGGGATCAGCCCGGTCCCCTCTGCGTGTTGCCGATCTTGCTGCTGGTCTTACTATCGCCACCTTCGGTCTGGTTGGATCTTAGACAAGGAATGAACTCCGTATGCTTAGACTAGGGATGAACTCCGTATGCCTAAGTCAACCCAAAAATGAGCGTGCGGGCACTCAGTCGGCCAGAGAGGTAGGATGAGCAAGCCGGGGATTGACCCGGTCCCCTCTGCGTGATGCCGATCCCGCTACGGGTCTTGCTACCGCAACCCTCGGTTCGGTCTGATCTTAGACTGGGAACGCACTATGTATGCCTAATTCAACCCACGAAATGAGTGTCCGGGCACTTAACCGGTCGGAGAGGCGGGATGCGCAAGCCGTGGAATCGATCGGTGGTAAGGTGGGTTCAGGCACATCTTCATATTTCTGCCCTGCCAATGCTATTTTATGGCTTGTAAATTCATACAATGGTCCCCTAAGCCTTCATGTGAAGTTTCGTGGCAAGACGACCCGTTTTCTATTTTTCATGCTTTTCGAAACTCTTTGCAGTTCGGGATTTTTTAAAATTTTTTTAGAAGGAGTTTTGGCCCCAAATTTGGTAGACATGATCCTTGTATTTTTGTTGGCATGCACAAACAAATACAGCTAAAAACTCAAAGTGGAGAAGATTTTGTGACCGTTTGAAAAAAATGTCCCCATTTCAGACACTTTAATGGCTACTGGGAGCAAACCTATAAATTCTCAAATGCTCTTTAGGGGGGTGTGAGTTCTCAAGGTTTGATGAGGGATAGGGGGCGAATATAAGGGCCAAGTACCAGCACCCATCACACATCATGTGCGGACACCCCCCGGCCCCCCTAATCGCCAGAACCCCCAATGCCGCCGGTTAGGTTCTCCGGTAATACTCCGGTGATGGTGCCTCAGGTGAAAACAATGTGGCACCAGCACATGCTCGAGTCCAGCATGTGCATCGTCGCTCAAAATCAAACTTCGGCCAAGGCCTCGACCATCAATGCCACATGATGGCGCATGGTGATGGCACTTGCATCGACCATCATTGGCACAGGCTGCCCTTTGGTACGGGCACTTGCCTTGAACGCAATCGGCACAAGCTGGGCCTTGGTGAGGGTGGTTGCCTCGACCACCATCGACACAAGATGGCCCCTGGTGCGAGCGATTTTATCGAACACCATCGGCACATGCTGGGCCATGGTGTGGGCGGTTGCCTCGACCACTATCGGCACAAGTCAAGCATCGGTCGGCCCCCGAAATGAGCGTGCGAGCATCGAACCGATGGCTGGGGGCGGGATGCGCGAGCTAACCAAGGATCCCGCTGCTGGTCCCCCTCGATTGTTACCCCAAATGCAGTCGATAGCCTCTGGCCCTTGGTTGGTCGAGACCGGGAAGGCACTACGTATGCCTAAGTCAACCCATAAAATGAACGTGCGGGTGCTTAGCTGGCCGAAGAGCCAGAATGCGCAAGCCGAGGATCGACCCGGTCCCCCTCTGCGTGCTGTCGATCCCGCTGCGGGTCCCTCAGTCCAGTTGGGGCTTAGACTAGGAATGAACTCTGTATGCCTAAGTTAGCCCACGAAACGAGCGTACGGGCGCTCAACCGGCCGGAGAGGCAGGATGCGCAAGCCAAGGATCGGCCTGGTCTCCCTCTACGTGCTGCAGCCAATCCCGCTGTCGGTCTGATCTTAGACTGGGAATGAACTCTGTATGCTTAGACTGGGAATGAACTCTGTATGCCTAAGTCAACCCATAAAATGAGCGTGCGGGCACTGAGCCGTTCGGAGAGGCATAATACGCAAGCTGGGGATCGACTCGATCCCCCTCTGCGTGCTATCGGTCCCGCTACCACAACCTTCTGTCTGGCTGGGGCTTAGACATGGAATGAACTCTGTATGCCTAAGCCAACCCATGAAATGAGCGTGCGGGCGCTCAACCGGCCGGAGAGGTAGAATGCACAAGCCGGGGATCGGCCCGGTCCCTCCCTGCGTGCTTTGATCCTGCTGCTGGTCCTACTATCGCAACCCTTGGTCCGGTCCGATCTTAGACTGGGAATGAACTCTGTATGCTTAGACTAGGGATGAACTCTGTATGCCTAAGTCAACCCACGAAATGAGCGTACGGGCGCTCAACCGGCCAGAGAGGCAAGATGCGCAAGCCGGGGATCGACCCGATCACCTCTGCGTGCTGTCGATCCCGCTGTCGATCCTGCTGCCACAACCCTTAGTCCAGTCTGATCTTAGACTGGGAACACACTACGTATGCCTAAGTCAGCCCACGAAACGAGCGTGCGGGCACTTAGCCGGCTGGAGAGGTGCGATGCGCAAGCCGTGGATCGATCGAGTGGTAGGTGGGTTCAGGCACATCTTCATATTTCTACCGTGCCAATTCCATTTTTATGGCTTGTAAATTCATACAATGGCCCCCTAAGCCTTCATGTGAAGTTTCGTGGCAAGACGACCCGTTTTTTATTTTTCATGATTTTTAAAACTTTTTATGGTTCGAGATTTTTTAAAATTTTTTTAGGAGTTTTGGCCCCAAATTTGGTAGACGTGATCCTTTTATTTTTGTTGGCATGCAAAAAAAAAAAAATTCAGCTAAAAAATCGAAGTGGAGAAGATTTTTTGACCGTTTGAAAAAAATGCCCCCATGTAAGACACTTTAATGGCTACTGGGAGCAAACCTATAAAATCTCAAATGCTCTTTAAGGGGGTGTGAGTTCTTGAGGTTTGATAAGGGATACGAGGTCGATATAAGGGCCAAATACCAGCACCCATCGCACATCATGTGCGCACACCCCTCGGGCCCCCCAATCGCCAGCACCCCCAATGCCACCGGTTAGGTTCTCTGACAATGCTCCGACGATGGTGCCCCGAGTGAAAAAAATGTGGCACCAGCACATGCCTGAGCCCAGCATGTGCATCGTGGCTCAAAATCGAACTTCAGCCAAGGCCTCAACCATCAATGGCACATGATGGTGCATGGTGATGGCACATGCATCGACCATCATCGGCACAGGCTGCCCTTTGGTACAAGCACTTGCCTCGATCGCCATCGGCACAAGATGGGTCCTAGGGTGAACGGTTGCCTCAATCACCATCGGCACATGTCAGCCCTTGGTGCAGGCGATTGCCTCGACCACCATCGGCACAAGATGGCCCCTGGTGTGGGCGGTTGCATCGAACACCATCGACACCTGCTGGGTCATGGTGCGGGCGATTACCTTGACCACCATCGGCACATGTCGAGCCCCGATCGACCCTCAAAACGAGCGTGTGAGCACCGAACCGACCACTGGGGGCGGGATGCATGAGTCGACCAAGGATCCCGATGCTGGTCTCCCTCGGTTGTTATCGCAAATGCCGTCGATAACCTCTAGCCCTTGGTTGGTCGACACCGGGAATGAACTCCGTATGCTTAAGCCAACCCATGAAACAAGCATGCGGTTGCTCAGTCAGTCGGAGAGGCAGAATGTGCAAGCCAGCGATCAGCCCGATCCCCCCTGCGTGCTGTCGATCCTGCTGCTGGTTCAATCTTAGACTGGGAATGAACTTCGTACACTTAGACTGGGAATGAACTCCTTATGCCTAAGTCAACCCATGAAACAAACGTGCGGGCACTGAGTCGATCGGAGAGGCATAATGCGCAAGCCAAGGATCAACCCAGTCCCCCTCTGCGTGCTGTCAGTCCTGCTGCCACAACTCTCGGTCTGACTGGGGCGTAGACATGGAATAAACTCCGTATGCTTAAGCCAACCCACGAAATGAACGTGCGGGCGCTCAGCCTGCCGAACAGGCAGAATGTGCAAGCCGGGGATCGGCCCGGTCCCCCCTACGTGTAGTCAATCCTGCTGCTGGTCCTGCGCAACCCTCGGTCCATTCCGATCATAGACTGGGAATGAACTCCATATGCTTAGACTGGGGATGAACTTCGTATGCCTAAGTCAACCCATGAAATGAGCGTGCGGGCGCTCAGCCAGGCAGAGAGGTAAGATGCGCAAGCCAGGGATCGACCCGATCCCCTCTGCGTCATGCCAATCCCGCTATCGGTTCTGCTATCACAACCCTTGATCCGATCAGATCTTAGACTGGGAGTGCACTACATATGCCTAAGTCAACCCACGAAACGAGCGTGTGGGCACTTAGCTTGCCGGAGAGGCGGGATGCGTAAGCCGTGGTTCGATCGAGTGGTAGGTGGATTCAGGCATATCTTCATATTTCTGCCATTGCAATGCCATTTTTATGGCTTGTAAATTCATACAATGGTCCCCTAAGCCTTCATGTGAAGTTTCGTGGCAAGACGACCCGTTTTCTATTTTTCATGATTTTTGAAACTTTCTGTGGTTCAGGATTTTTTAAAATTGTTTTGGAAGGAGTTTTAGCCCCAAATTTGGTAGACGTGATCCTTGTATTTTTGTTGGCACGCACAAAAAAATTCAGCTAAAAACTCAAAGTAGAGAAGATTTTGTGATCATTTCAAAAAAATGTCCCCATTTTAGACACTTTAATGGCTATTGGGAGCAAACCTATAAAATCTCAAATGCTCTTTAAAGGGGTGTGAGTTCTCGAGGTTTGATGAGGGATAGGGGGCCAATATAAGGGCCAAATACCAGCACCCATCACACATCATGCACGCACACCCCCCGGGCCCCCAATCGTCGGAACCCCCAATACCGTCGGTTAGGTTCTCCGATGATGCTGCCCCGGGCAAAAAAAAAGTGGCACCAGCACATGCCCGAGCCCAGCATGTGCACCGTGCCTAAAAATTTAACTTCGGCCAAGGCCTCAACCATCAATGGCACTTGATGGTGCATGGTGATGGCACATTTATCGACCATCATCGGCACAGGCTACCCTTTGGTACGGGGACTTGCCTCGAACGCCATCGGCACAAGCTGAGCCCTGGTACAAGCAATTGCCTCGACCACCATTGGCATAAGATGGCCCTTGGTGTGGGTGATTGCATCGAACACCATCGGCATATGCTAGGCCGTGCTGCGGGCGGTTGCCTCAACCACCATCGATACATGCCGAGCCCCGATTAGCCCCCGAAATGAGCGTGCGAGCACCGAACCGACCGCTGGGGGTAGGATGTGTGAACCGACCAAGGATCCCACTACTGGTCCCCCTCGGTTGTTCCCCCAAATGCCATCGATAGCCTTTGGCCCTTGGTTGGTCGAGACCGGGAATGCACTACGTATGCCTAAGTCAACCCATGAAATGAGCATGCGGGCACTCAACCGATCGGAGAGCTAGAATGCGCAAGTTAAGGATCAGCCCAGTCCCCCTCTACGTGCTACCGATCCCGCTGCAGGTCACTCAGTCTGGTTGGGGCTTAGATCGGGAATGAACTTTGTATGCCTAAGTCAACCCATGAAACGAGCGTGCGGGCGCTCAGTCGATCGGAGAAGCAGGATGTGCAAGTTGAGGATCGACCCGGTCCCCCTCTATGTGCTGTTGTCGATCCCACTATCGGTCCGATCTTAGACTGGGAATGAACTCCGTATGCCTAAGTCAACTCACGAAATGAGCGTGCAGGCACTGAGCTGATCGGAGAGGCATAATGGCAAGCCAGGGATCGACTTGATCCCCCTCTGCATGCTATCGATCCGACTGCCACAACCCTCGGTCTGACTCGAGCTTAGTCATGGAATGAACTCCGTATGCCTAAGCCAACCCATGAAACGAGCATATGGGTGCTCAGCCAGTCGGAGAGGCAGAATGCGCAAGCCAGGGATCGACTGATCCTATTACTGGTCCTACTACCACAACCCTGGGTCTGATCTGATCTTAGACTGGGAATGAACTCTGTATGCTTAGACTGGGGTTGAACCCCGTATGCCTAATTCAACCCACGAAATGAGCTTGTGGGTGCTCAGCCGGCCAGATAGGTAGGATGCGTAAGCCAGGGATCGACCAAGTCCCCTTTTTGTGCTGCCGATCCTGCTACCGGTCTTGCTACCGCAACCCTTGGTCCGATCCAATCTTAGACTGGGAGTGCACTATGTATGCCTAAGTCAACCCACGAAACAAGCGTGCAGGCACTTTGCCAGCCGAAGCGACAGGATGCGTAAGCCGTGGATCGATCGAGTGGTTGGTGGGTTCAAGCACATCTTCATATTTCTGCCATGCCAATGCCATTTTTATGGCTTGTAAATTCATACAATGGTCCCCTAAGCCTTTATGTGAAGTTTCGTGGCAAGACAACCCGTTTTGTATTTTTCATGATTTTTGAAACTTTTTGGGATTCGGGATTTTTTAAAATTTTTTTAGAAGGAGTTTTGCCCTCAAATTTGGTAGATATGATCCTTGTATTTTTTTTGGCATGCACAAAAAAATTCAGCTAAAAACTCGAAGTGGAGAAGATTTTGTGACCGTTTCAAAAAAATGTCCCCATTACAGACACTTTAATGGCTACTGGGAGCAAACCTATAAAATCTCAAATGCTCTTTAAGGGGGTGTGAGTTTTCAAGGTTTGATGGGGGATAGGGGAAAAATATAAGGACCAAGTACCAGCACCCATCGCACATCATGTGTGCGCACCCCCCGGCACCCCCAATCGTTGGAACCCTCAATGCCGTCGGTTAGGTTCTCCGGTGATGCTTCGACGATGGTGCCCCGGGTGAAAAGAATGTGGCACCAGCACATGCTAGAGCCTAGCATGTGGACTGTGGCTCAAAATCAAACTTCGGCCAAGGCCTCAACCATCAATGGCACATGATGGCGCATGGTGATGGCACATGCATCGACCATCATCGGCACAGGTTGCCCTTTGGTACGGGTGCTTGCCTTGACCGCCATCGGCACAAGCTGGGCCCTGGTGTGGGTGATTGCCTCGATCACCATCGACCCATGCTGCCCCTTGGTACAAGTGATTGCCTCGACCACCATCGATACAAGATGGCACTTGGTATGGGCGGTTGCATCGAACACCATCGGCACATGCTGGGCCGTGGTGCGGGCGATTACCTCGACCACCATCGGCACATGTTGAGCCTTGGTCGACCCCCAAAATGAGTATGCGGGCACCGAACCGACCGCTAGGGCAGGATGCGCAAGCCGACCAAGGATCTCGCTGCTGGTCCCCCTTGGTTGTTGCCCCAAACGCCGTCGATAGCCTCTGGCCCTTGGTTGGTCGAGACTGGGAATGCACTACATATGGCTAAGTCAACCCATGAAATGAGCATGTGGGCACTCAGCCGATCGGAGAACTAGAATGCGTAAGCTGAAGATCGATCCGGTCCCCCTCTGTATGGTGCTGATCCTACTGCGGGTCCCTCGGTGCAATTGGGGCTTAGACCGGGAATGAACTCCATATGCCTAAGTCAACCCACGAAACGAGTGTGTGGGTGCTTAGTCGACTGGAGAGGCAGGATGCACAAGTCAAGGATCAGCTCAGTCCCCCTCTACGTGCTACTGTCGATCCTGTTGTCGGTCTGATCTTAGACTGGGAATGAACTCTGTATGCCTAAGTCAACCCACGAAATGAGAGTGCAGGCACTGAGCCAACCGGAGAGGCATAATTTACAAGCCGAGGATCGACTCGATCCCTTTCTGCATGCTGTCAGTCTCACTGCCACAACCCTCAGTCCGACTGGAGGTTAGACATGGAATGAACTCCGTATGCCTAAGCCAACCCATGAAACGAGCATACGGGCGCTCAGCCGACCGGAGAGGCAAAATGCACAAGTCGGGGATCGACTTGGTCCCCCCTGTGTGCTGTCGATCCTGTTGTTGGTCCTACTGCCGCAACCCTCGGTCCGGTCTGATCTTAGACTGGGAATGAACTCTATATGCTTAGACTGGGGATGAACTCCGTATGCCTAAGTTAACCCATGAAACAAGTGTGCGAGCGCTCAGCCAGCCAAAGAGGCAGGATGCGCAAGTTGGGGATGACCCGATGCCCTCTGCGTGCTGCCGATCCCGTTCCAGGTCTTGCTACCATAACCCTCGGTCCGGTCTGATCTTAGACTAGGAGTGCACTACGTATGCCTAAGTCAACCCATGAAACAAGCGTGCGGGCACTTAGCCGACCGGAGAGGCGGGATGCTCAAGCCATGGATCGATCGAGTGGTAGGTGCGTTTAGGCATATCTTCATATTTCTACCATGCCAATGCCATTTTTATGGCTCATAAATTCATACAATGGTCCCCTAAGCCTTCATGCGAAGCTTCATGGCAAGATGACCCGTTTTTTTTTTCTCACGATTTTTGAAACTTTTTACGGTTTGGGATTTTTTAAAATTTTTTAGAAGGAGTTTTGGCCCCAAATTTGGTAGACGTGATCCTCGTATTTTTGTTGGCATGAACAAAAAAATTCAGCTAAAAACTCAAAGTGGAGAAGATTTTGTGACCGTTTGAAAAAAATGTCCCCATTTCAAGCACTTTAATGGCTACTGGGAGCAAACTTATAAAATCTCAAATGCTCTTTAAGGGGGTGTGAGTTCTTGAGGTTTAATGAGGGATAGGGGGCCAATATAAGGGCCAAGTACCAGCACCCATCGCACATCATGTGTGCACACCCCCCGTCCCCCCCAATCACCGGAATCCCCAATGTCGTCGGTTAGGTTGTCCGACGATGGTGCCCCAGGCAAAAAATATATGGCAGCAGTAGATACCCAAGCCCAGCATGTGCACCGTGGCTCAAAATCAAACTTCGGCCAAGGCCTCAACCATCACTGGCACATGATGGTGCATGGTGATGGCACATGCATCGACCATCATCGACACAAGCTGGCTTTTGTACGGGTACTTGCCTCGACTGCCATCGACACAAGCTGGGCCCTGGTGCAGGCAGTTGCCTCGATCACCATCGGCACAAGCCAGCCCTTAGTAAGGGCGATTGCCTCGACCACCATCGGCACAAGATGCCCCTAGTGCGGGCGGTTGCATCAAACACCATTGGCACATGCTGGGTCGTGGTGCGGGCGATTGCCTCCACCACCATCGACACATACTGAGCCGACCAAGGATCCCGCTATTGGTCCCCCTCGGTTGTTACCCCAAATGCTGTCGATAGCCTCTGGCCCTTGGTTGGTCGAGACCGATAATGCACTACGTATGCCTACGTCAACCCATGAAATGAGCGTGAGGGCGCTCAGTCGATCGGAGAGCCAAAATGCGCAAGCTGAGGATCAACCTGATCCCCCTCTACGTGATGCCGATCCCACTACGGGTCACTCGGTCCGGTTGGGGCTTAGACAGGGAATTAACTCCGTATGCCTATGTCAACCCATGAAACAAACGTGAGGGCGCTCAGTCGGCCGGAGAGGCAGGATACGTAAGCTGAGGATCGACCCAATCCATCTCTACATGCTGCTGCCTCTCCGTATGCCTAAGTCAACCCATGAAATGAGCGTGCGGGGGCTGAGCCAACCGGAGAGGCATAATGTGCAAGCCAGGGATTGGCCCAGTCCCTCTCTACGTGCTGCTGGTCCCGCTACCACGACCCTCAGTCTGGCTGGGGCTTAGACATGGAATAAACTCCGTATGCCTAAGCCAACCCATGAAATGAGCGTACGGGGGCTGAGCCGGCCAGAAAGGTAGAATGCGTAAGTCAGGGATCGGCCTGGTTCCCCCCTGCATGCTGTCGATCCTACTGTTGGTCCTATTGCCACAACCCTCGGTCCTATCCGATCTTAGACTGGGAATGAACTCCGTATGTTTAGACTGAGGATGAACTCTGTATGCCTCGACCACCATCGGCACATGTTGAGCCCCAGTCGGCCCTCGAAATGAGCGTGTGAGCATCGAACTGATCCTGGGGACAGGATGTGTGAGTCGACCAAGGATCCCACTGCTGGTCCCCCTCGGTTGTTGCCCCAAACACCGTCGATAGCCTCTGGCCCTTGGTTGGTCGAGACCTGGAATGCACTACATATGCCTAAGTCAACCCATGAAACGAGCGTGCGGTCACTCAGTCGACCAGAGAGCCAGAATGCATAAGTCAAGGATCGGCTCGATCCCCTTCTGTGTGCTACCGATCCTACTGTGGGTCCCTCAGTTCGGTTAGGGCTTAGATCAGGAATGAACTCCGTATGCCTAAGTCAACCCACGAAACGAGCGTACGGGCGCTCAGCCGGCCGGAGAGGCAAGATGCATAAGCCATGGATCGGCCCGATCCCCTCTGCGTGCTACTGTCGGTCCAATCTTAGATTGGGAATCAACTCCGTATGCTTAGACTGGGAATGAACTCCGTATGCCTAAGTCAACCCATGAAACGAGCATATGGGTGTTGAGTCGACTGGAGAGGCATAATGCGTAAGTCGGGGATCGACCCGGTCCCCCTTTGTGTGCTGTCGGTCTCGTTACTATAACCCTCAGTCTGGCTGGGGCTTATACATGGAATGAACTCTGTATGCCTAAGCCAACCCATGAAATGAGCGTGCGGGTGCTCAGCCGGCTAGAGAGGTAGAATGCGTAAGCCGGGGATCAACCCGATCCCCTCTTACGTGCTGCTAGTCCTACTGCTAGTCCTGCTGCTACAACCCTTGGTCCGGTCTGATCTTAGACTGGGAATGAACTTCCTATGCTTAGATTGGGGATGAACTCTGTATGCCTAAGTCAACCCACGAAACGAGCGTGCAGGCGCTCAGCCAGCCATAGAGGCAGGATGCATAAGCCAGGGATCGACCCGATCCCCTTTGCGTGCTATCGATCCCGCTACGGGTCCTGCTGTCGTAACCTTCGGTCTAATTTGATCTTAGACTGGGAGCACACTACGTATGCCTAAGTCAACCCACAAAACGAGCGTGCGGGCACTTAGCCGGCCGGAGAGGCGGGATGCGCAAGCCGTGGATCGGTCGAGTGGTAGGTGGGTTCAGGCACATCTTCATATTTCTATTATGCCAGTGCCATTTTTATGGCTTGTAAATTCATACAATGGTTCCCTAAGCCTTCATGTGAAGTTTCGTGGCAAGACGACCCGTTTTCTATTTTTCATGATTTTCAAAACTTTTTACGGTTCGAGATTTTTCAAAATTTTTTTAGAAGGAGTTTTGGCCCCAAATTTGGTAGACATGATCCTTGTATTTTTGTTGGCATGCAAAAAAAAAAAATCAGCTAAAAACTCAAAGTAGAGGAGATTTTGTGACCGTTTGAAAAAAATGTCCCCATTTCAGACACTTTAATGGCTACTGGGAGCAAACCTATAAAATCTCAAATGCTCTTTAAGGGGGTGTGAGTTCTTGAGGTTTGATGAGGGATAGGGGGCCAATATAAGGGCCAAGTACCAGCACCTATTGCACATCATGTACGCACAACCCCCGGCCCCCCAATTGTCGGAACCCCTAATACCGTCGGTTAAGTGCTCCGACGATGGTGCCCCGGGCGAAAAAAATGTGGCACCAGCACATGTCCAAGCCCAGCATGTGCACCGTGTCTCAAAATCAAACTTCAGCCAAGGCCTCAGCCATCAATGGCACATGATGGGGCATGGTGATGGCACATGATGGGGCATGGTGATGGCACATGCATCGATGATCATTGGCACAGGCTGCCCTTTGGTTCGGGCAGTTGCCTCGACCACCATCGGCACAAGCTAGGCCCTGGTGCGGGCAGTTGCCTTGATCACCATCGAAACTTGTTGAACCTTGGTGCGGGCGATTGCTTCGACCACCATCGGCACAAGATGGCCCCTGGTACGGGCGATTGCATCGAACACCATCGGCACATGCTGAGCCGTGGTGCGAGCGGTTGCCTCGACCACCATTGGCACATGTCGGGCCCCGATCGACCCCTGAAATGAGTGTGCGAGCACTGAACCGACCGCTGGGGCTGGGATGCGCAAGCCGACCAAGGATCCCGTTACTGGTCCCCCTCGGTTGTTGCCCCAAAAGCCGTCGATAGCCTCTGTCCCTTGGTTGGTCGAGACCGGGAATGCACTATGTATGCCTAAGTCAACCCATGAAATGAGCGTATGGGTGCTCAACCGGTCGGAGAGCCAAAATGCGTAGGTCAAGGATCGACTCGATCCCCCTCTGTGTACTGCTGATCCCACTGCAGGTCCGTCGGTCTGATTGGGGCTTAGACCAGGAATGAACTCCGTATGCCTAAGTCAACCCACAAAATGAACGTGCGGGTGCTCAGCCGGCTGGAAGGGTAGGATGCGCAAGCTGAGGATCCACCCGATCCCCCTCTCCGTGCTACTGTCGGTCTGATCTTAGACTAGGAATGAACTCCGTATGCTTAGACTGGGAATGAACTCCGTATGCCTAAGTCAACCCATGAAATGAGTGTACGACGCTGAGATGGTCGGAGATGCATAATGTGGAAGCCGAGGATCGGCTCGGCCTGGCTGGGGCTTACACATGGAATGAACTCCGTATGCCTAAGCCAACCCATGAAACGAACGTACGGGCGCTCAACCGGTCGGAGAGGCAAAATGCTTAAGCTGGGGATAGGCCCAGCCCCTCTGCATGCTGTCATTCCTGCAGCCGCAACTCTCGATCCAATCTGATCTTAGACTGGGAATGAACTCCGTGTGCTTAGACTGGGGATGAACTCCGTATGCCTAAGTCAACCCATGAAACAGGCGTACGGGTGCTCAGTCGGCCAAAGAGGCAGGATGCACAAGTCGGGGATCGACCTGGTCCCTTCTGCATACTGTAGATCTCGCTGCGGGTCCTGCTACCGTAACCTTCGGTCTGGTCTGATCTTAGACTGGGAGCGCACTACGTATGCCTAAGTCAACCCAAGAAACGAACGTGCGAGCACTTAGCCGATCGGAGAGGCGGGATGTGCAAGCCATGGATCGATCGAGTGGTAGGTGGATTTAGGCACATCTTCATATTTCTGCCATGCCAATGCCATTTTTATGGCTTGTAAATTCAGACAATGGTCCCCTAAGCCTTCATGCGAAGTTTCGTGGCAAGACGACCCGTTTTCTATTTTTTAAGATTTTTGAAACTTTTTACGGTTCGAGATTTTTTAAAATTTTTTTGCAAGGAGTTTTGTCCCCAAATTTGCTAGACGTGATCCTTGTATTTTTTTTTTGCACGCACAAAAACATTCAGCTAAAAACTCGAAGTGGAGAAGATTTTGTTACCATTTGAAAAAAATGTCCCTATTTTAGACACTTTAATGGCTACTGGGAGCAAACCTATAAAATCTCAAATGCTCTTTAAGGGGGTGTGAGTTTTCGAGGTTTGATGAGGGATAGGGGGCCAATATAAGGGCCAAGTACCAGCACCCATCGCACATCGTGTGTGCACACCCCCGGACCCCCCCAATCGTCGGAACCCCCAATGCCGCCGATTAGGTTCTCCGACGATGCTCCGGCAATGGTGCCCCGAGAGAAAAAAATGTGGCACTAACACATGCCCAAGCCCAGCATGTGCACCGTGGCTCAAAATTGAACTTTGGCCAAGGCCTCGACCATCAATGGCACATGATGGCGCATGGTGATGGCACATACATCGACCATCACCGGCACAAACTACCTTTTGGTACGGGCACTTGCCTCGATCACCATCAGCACAAGCTAGGCCCTGGTGCGGGTGGTTACCTCGATCACTATCGGCCCATGGCAGCCCTTGGTACGGATGATTGCCTCGACCACCATTGGCACAAGATGGCCCCTAGTGCAGGCGGTTGCATCGAACACCATCGACACATGCTGGGCCGTGGTACGAGTGGTTGCTTCGACCACCATCAGCACATGTCGAGCATCGGTCAACCCCCCAAACGAGCGTGCGGGCATCGAACTGACCGCTGGGGGCAGGATACGCAAGCCGACCAAGGATCCCGCTGGTGGTCGCCCTCGGTTGTTGCCCCAAACGCCGTCGAGAGCCTCTAACCCTTGGTTGGTCGAGACCAGGAATGCACTACGTATGCCTAAGCCAACCCATGAAACGAGCGTGTGGGTGCTCAATCGATCAGAGAGCTAGAATGCACAAGCCGAGGATCGGCTTGGTCCCCCTCTGTGTGCTACCGATCACGTTATGGGTCCCTCTGTCCGATTGGGGCTTAGATCACGAATGAACTCCATATGCCTAAGTCAACACACGAAACGAGCGTGCGGGCACTCAGCCAACCGGAGAGGTAGGATACGTAAGTCAAAGATTGATCTGATCCCCTTCTGCATGCTACTGTCTATCTGATCTTATACTGGGAATGAACTCTGTATGCTTAGACTGCAAATGAACTCTGTATGCCTAAGTCAACCCACGAAACGAGCGTGCGGGAGCTGACCAGGCCAGAGAGGCATAATGAACAAGCCGAGAATCGACCCGGTCCCCCTCTGCGTGTTGTCGGTCTCATTGCCACAACCCTCGATCTGACTAGGGCTTAAACATGGAATGAACTCCGTATGCCTAAGCTAACCCACAAAACGAGCGTGCAGGGCTCAACCGACCTGAGAGGTAGAATGCGTAAGCCGGGGATCGGCCCAGTCCCCCCTACATGTTGTCAATCCAACTGCTGGTCCTGCTGTCACAAACCTCGATCCGATCTGATCTTAGACTGGGAATGAACTCCGTATGCTTAGACTGGGGATGAACTTCGTATGCCTAAGTCAACCCATGAAACGAGCGTACGGGTGCTCAGCCGACCAGAGAGGCAGGATGCGTAAACCGAGGATCGACCCGGTCCCCTCTGCGTGCTGTCAATCCCGCTACGGGTCTTGCTGTAGCAACTCTCGGTCCGATCTGATCCTAGACTAGGAGTGCATTACGTATGCCTAAGTCAATGCACGAAACAAGCGTGCGGGCACTTAACCGATCGGAGATGCGAGATGCGCAAGCCGTGGATCGATCGAGTGGTAGGTTGGTTCAGGCACATGTTCATATTTCTGCCATGCCAATGCCATTTTTATGGCTTGTAAATTCATACAATGGTCCCCTAAGCCTTCATGCGAAGTTTCATGGCAAGACGACCCGTTTTCTATTTTTCGTGATTTTCAAAACTTTTTCTGGTTTGAGATTTTTTAAAAATTTTTTAGAAGGAGTTTTGGCCCCAAATTTGGTGACGTGATCCTTGTATTTTTGTTGGCACGCACAAGCAAATTTAGCTAAAAACTCGAAGTGGAGAAGATTTTATGATCGTTTGAAAAAAATGTCCCCATTTTGAGACAATTTAATGGCTACTGGGAGAAAACCTATAAAATCTCAAATGCTCTTTAAGGGGGTGAGAGTTCTCGAGGTTTCATGAGGGATAGGGGGCCAATATAAGGGCCAAGTACTAGCACCCATCGTACATCATGTGCGCACACCCCCCAACCCCTCCAATTGTCGGAACCCCTAATGTCGTCGATTAGGTTCTCTGGCGATGGTGCCCCAGGCAAAAAAAATGTGGCACTAGCACAAGCCCGAGCCCAGGATGTGCACCGTGGCTCAAAATCAAACTTTGGCCAAGGCCTCGACCATCAATGGCACATGATGGCACATGGTGATGGCACATGCATCGACCATCATCGGTATAGGTTGCCTTTTGGTATGGGCACTTGCCTTGACCGCCATCGACATAAGCTGGGCCCTGGTGTGGCAGTTGCCTCAACTACCATCGGCATGAGATGGCCCCTGTTATGGGCGGTTGCATCGAACACCATCGGCATATGTTGGGCCATGGTGTGGACGGTTACCTTGACCACC
>NW_019167971.1:1128788-1215498 GCF_002303985.1 Durio zibethinus | reverse complement strand
GCAACACCAGCACATTCCCGAGCCCAGCATGTGCTGTAGCAACCTCGGTCCGATCCGATCTTAGACTGGGAATGAACTCCATATGCTTAGACTATGAATGAACTCCGTATGCCTAAGTCAACCCATGAAACGAGCGTGCGGGCGCTCAACCGGCCAGAGGGGCGGGATGTGCAAGCCGAGGATCGGTCAGGTCCCCCTCTGCATGCTACCGATCTTGCTACCGCAACCCTCGATCCAGTCCAATCTTAGACTGAGAATGAACTCCTTATGCCTAAGCTAACCGACGAAATGAGAGGGCGGACGGGCGGGCGTGCACTACACCGGCCAGAGAGACGGGACGCGCAAGCCGTGGATCGATAGGGTGGTAGGTGGGTTTAGGCACATCTTCATATTTCTATGTGCCAACACCATTTTTGTGGCTTGTAAATTCAGACAAGGGTCCCTTAAGCCTTCACGTGAAGTTTCAAGGCAAGACGACTCATTTTCTATTTTTCATGATTTTAAAACTTTTTACGGTTTGGGATTTTTTAAAATTTTTTTGGAAGGAGTTTTGGAGCCAAACTTGGTAGACGTGATCCTTGTATTTTTGTTGGCATGCACAAAAAAGTTCAGCTAAAAACTCGAAGTGCACAAGATTTTGTGACCATTTCAAAAAAGTGTCCCCATTTCAGACACTTTAATGGCTAATGGCAGAAACCTGTAAAATATCAAATGCTCTTTAAGGGGGTGTGAGTTCTCAAGGTTTGATGAGGGATAGGGGGCCATTATAAGGGCCAAGTACCAGCACCCATCATGCATCATGTGCCCACACCCCCGACCCCCCGATCGTCGGAACCCTAATGCCGTCGGTCAGGTTCTCTGGCGATGGTGCCCCGACAAAGAAAAATGCGGCACCAGCACATGCCCGAGCCCAGCATGTGCGATCGAAACCCTCGGTCCAGGTCCGATCTTAGACTGGGAATGAACTCCGTATGCTTAGACTGGGAATGAACTCCGTATGACTAAGTCAACCCATAAAACGAGCGTGCGGGCGCTCAGCCGGCCAGAGGGGCGGGGTGCGCAAGCCGAGGATCGGTCGAGTCCCCCTCTGCGTGCTGCCGATCCTGCTGCCATAACCCTCGGTCTGGTCTGCTCTTAGACTGGAATGAACTTCGTATGCCTGAGCCAACCAACAAAATGAGAGGGCGGGCGGGTGGGCGGGCACTACGCCGGCCAGAGAGACGGGATGCACAAGCCGTGGATCAATAGGGTGGTAGGTGGGTTTAGGCACATCTTCATATTCCTGCGTGCCAATGCCATTTTTATGGCTTGTAAAATCATACAATGGTACGTTAGGCCTTCGCGTGAAGTTTCATGGCAAGGCGACTCGTTTTCCTATTTTTCACGATTTTTGAAACATTTTACGGTTCGGGATTTTTTAAAATTTTTCTGGAAGGAGTTTTTGAACCAAACTGGTAGACGTGATCCTTGTATTTTTGTTGGCGTGAACAAAAAAATTCAGTTAAAAACTGGTAGTGTACAAGATTTTGTGACCATTTGAAAAAATTACCCCATTTCAGACACTTTAATGGCTACTGGCAGAAACCTGTAAAATCTCAAATGGTCTTTAAGTGGGTGTGAGTTCTCAAGGTTTGATGAGGGATAGGGGACCATTATAAGGGCCAAGTACCAGCACCCATCATGCATCATGTGCGCACACCCCCCTGGCCCCCCGATCATCAGAACCCCAATGCCATCGGTCAGGTTCTCGGCGATGGTTCCCCGACGAAGAAAAATGTGGCACCAGCACATGCCCGAGCCCAGCATGTGCTGCTGCAACCCTCGGTCTGGTCCGATCTTAGACTGGGAATGAACTCCATATGTTTAGACTAGGAATGAACTCCGTATGCCTAAGTCAACCTACGAAACGAGCGTGCGAGCGCTCAGCCGGCCAGAGGGGCGGGGTGCAAAAATCGGGGATCGGTCGGGTCCCCCTCTGCGTGCTGCCAATCCTGCTACCACAACCCTCGGTCCGATCCGATCTTAGACTAGGAATGAACTCCGTATGCCTAAGCCAACCGACGAAATGAGGGGGCAGGCGGGCACCACGTCGGCCAGAGAGACGGGTTGCGCAAGCCGTGGATCGATAGGGTGGTAGGTGGGTTTAGGCACATCTTCATATTTCTGCATGCCAATTATATTTTTATGGCTTGTAAATTCATACAGTGGTCCCTTAAGCCTTCACGTGAAGTTTCATGGCAGGACGACTCGTTTTCTATTTTTCATGATTTTCGAAAGTTTTTGCGGTTCGGGATTTTTTAAAATTTTTTCAGAAGGAGTTTTGGCCCCAAACGTAGTAGACGTGATCCTTGTATTTTTGTTGGCACGCACAAAAAAATCAGCTAAAAACTCGAAGTGTACAAGATTTTGTGACCATTTGAAAAAAGTGTCCCCATTTCAAACACTTTAACGGCTACTGGAAGCAAACCTGTAAAATCTCAAATGCTCTTTAAGGGGGTGTGAGTTCTCTAGGTTTGATGAGGTATAGGGGGCCAATATAAGGACAAAGTACCAGCACCCATCGTACATCATGTCCGCACACCCCCCGACCCCCCCGATCACCGGAACCCCAATGACGCTGGTCAGGTTCTCCGACGATGCTCCAGCGATGGTGCCCCGACGAAGAAAAATGCGACACCAGCACATGCCTGAGCCCAGCATGTGCCGTCGCAACCCGCAGTCTGATTTGATCTTAGACTGGGAATGAACTCCGTATGCCTAAGTCAACCCACGAAATGAGCGTGCGGGCGCTCAGCCGGCCAAAGGGGCGGGATGCGCAAGTCGGGGATCGGTCGGGTCCCCTTATGCGTGCTATCGATCCTACTGCCACAACCCTCGGTCCAGTCTGATCTTAGACTGGGAATGAACTTCGTATGCCTAAGCCAACCGATAAAATGAGCGGGCGGGTGGGCGGGCAGGCACTACGCTGGCCAGAGAGACGGGATGCGCAAGATTTTGTGACCATTTGAAAAAAGTGTCCCCATTTCAGACACTTTAATGGCTACTGGCAGCAAACCTGTAAAATCTCAAATGCTCTTTAAGGGGGTGTGAGTTCTCGAGGTTTGATGAGGGATAGAGGGCCAAGTACCAGCACCCATCGCACATCATGTGCGTACACCCACTGGCCCCTCCGATCGTCGGAACCTTAATACCCCCGGTCCGAGCCAGCATGTGCTGCCGCAACCCTCGGTTTGATCCGATCATAGAATTGGAATGAACTCCATATGCTTAGACTAGGAATGAACTCTGTATGCCTAAGTGAACCCACGAAACGAGCGTGAGGGCACTCAACCGGCCAAAGGGGCGGGATGCGTAAGCCGAGGATCGATGGGATCCCTCTCTGTGTGCTACTGATCCTACTGTCGCAACCCCCGATCTGGTCTGACCTTAGACAAGGAATGAACTTCGTATGCCTAAGCCAACCGATGAAACGAGTGGCCGAGCGGGCGGGCGGGCACTACACCGGCCAGAGAGACGGGATGCGCAAGCCGTGAATCGATAGGGTGGTAGTTGGGTTTAGGTACATCTTCATATTTTTGCATGCCAATGCCATTTTTATGGCTTGTAAATTCATAAAATGGTCCCTTAAGACTTCACGTCAAGTTTCATGGCAAGACGAGTCCTTTTCTATTTTTCATGGTTTTCAAAACTTTTTACGGTTCAGGATTTTTTAAAATTTTTTCAAAAGGAGTTTTTTTCCCAAACTTGGTAGACGTGATCCTTGTATTTTTTTTTGGCATGCACCAAAAAATTCAGCTAAAAACTCGAAGTGTACAAGATTTTGTGACCATTTGAAAAAAATGTCCCCATTTCAGACACTTTAATGGCTACTGGCAGCAAACCTGTAAAATCTCAAATGCTCTTTAAGGGGTTGTGAGTTCTCGAGGTTTGATGAGGGATAGGGGGCCAATATAAGGGCCAAGTACAAGCATGCATCGCACATCATGTGTGCACACCCCCCACCCCCCCGATCACCAGAACCCCAATGCCGCCGGTCAGGTTCTCCGATGATACTCCGACGATGGTGCGCCGGTGAAGAAAAAAACAGCACCAGCACATGCCCGAGCCCAGCATGTGCTTCTGCAACCCTCGGTCTGGTCTGATCTTAGACTGGGAATGAACTCCGTATGCGTAGACTGGGATTGAAGTCCGCATGCCTAAGTCAACCCACGAAACGAGCGTGCGGGTGCTTAGCCAGCCGAGGGGCGGGAAGAGCAAGCTGGGGATCGGTCGGGTACCCCTCTACATGCTGTCGATCTTACTGCCGTAACCCTCAGTCTGGTCTAATCTTACACTAGAATGAACTCCGTATGCCTAAGCCAACCAATGAAACGAGCGGGCAGGCAGGGCACTACGTCGGCCAGAGAGACAGGATGCGCAAGCCGTGGATTGATAGGGTGGTAGGTGGGTTTAGGCACATCTTCATATTTCTGTGTGCCAATGCCATTTTTATGGCTTGTAAATTCATACAATGGTCCCTTAAGCCTTCACGTGAAGTTTCATGGAAGGACGACTCGTTTTATATTTTTCACGATTTTCAAAACTTTTTATGTTTTGGGATTTTTAAAAATTTTTTCGGAAGGAGTTTTGGCCCCAAACATGGTAGACGTGATCCTTGTATTTTTGTTGGCATGCACAAAAAAATTCAGCTAAAACCTCGAAGTACCAGCACCCATTACACATCATGTGCGGACACCCCCCGGCCCCCTCGATCGCTGGAACCTCAATGCCGCCGGTCAGGTTCTCTAACGATGCTTCGGTGATGGTGCCCCGATGAAGAAAAATGTGGCACCAGCACATGCTCGAGCCTAGCATATGCTACCGTAACCCTCGGTCCAATCCGATCTTAGACTAGGAATGAACGCCGTATGCTTAGACTGGGAATGAACTCTGTATGCCTAAGTCAACCCACGGAACGAGCGTGCGGGCGCTCAGCCGGCCAGAGGGACGAGATGCGTAAGCCTAGGATCGACCGGGTCCCCCTTTGCATGCTACTGATCCTACTGCTGCAACCTATAGTCTGGTCTGATCTTAGACTGGGAATGAACTCTGTAAGCCTAAGCCAATCGACGAAACGATCGGGCGGGCGGGCACTACGTCGGCCAGAGAGACAGGACGCGCAAGCCGTGGATCGATAGGGTGGTAGGTTGGTTTAGGCACATCTTCACATTTATGCATGCCAATGCCATTTTTATGGCTTGTAAATTCATATAATGGTCTCTTAAGCCTTCACGTGAAGTTTCGTGGCAAGACGACTCGTTTTCTATTTTTCATGATTTTTGAAACATTTTACGATTCGGGATTTTTTAAAATTTTTTCGGAAGGAGTTTTGGCCCCAAACTTGGTAGACGGGATCCCTGTATTTTTTTTGGCATGCACAAAAAAATTCAGCTAAAAACTCGAAGTGTACAAGATTTTGTGACCATTTGAAAAAAATGTCTCCATTTCAGACACTTTAGTGGCTACTGGCAGCAAACCTATAAAATCTCAAATGCTCTTTAAGGGGGTGTGAGTTCTCGAGGTTTTATGAGGGATAGGGGACCATTATAAGGGCCTAGTACCAGCACCCATCCCACATCATGTGCGCACACCCCCCCGGCCCCCCGATCGCCAGAACCTCAATGTCGCCGGTCAGGTTCTCCGACGATGCTCCTACGATGGTGCCCTGACGAAGAAAAATGCGGCACCAGCACATGCCCGAGCCCAGTATGTGCTGCCACAACCCTCGGTCCGATTCGATCTTAGACTGGGAATGAACTCCGTATGCCTAAGTCAACCCACGAAACGAGCGTACGGGAGCTCAGTCAGCTAGAGGGGCGGGATGCGCAAGCCGAGGATCGACCTGGTCCCCCTCTGCGTGCTGTCGATCCTGCTACCATGACCCTCAGTTTGGTCTGATCTTAGACTAGGAATGAACTCCGTATGCCTAAGCCAACCGATGAAACGAGCAGGCGGGCAGGTGGGCACTACGTCGGACAGAGAGACGGGATGCACAAGCCATGGATCGATAGGGTGGCAGGTGGGTTTAGGTACATCTTCATTTTTTTACGTGCCAATGCCATTTTTATGTCTTGTAAATTCATACAATGGTCCCTTAAGCCTTCGCGTGAAGTTTCATTGCAAGATGACTCGTTTTCTATTTTTCATGATTTTTGAAACCTTTTGCGGTTCAGGATTTTTTTAAATTTTTTTGCAATGAGTTTTGCCCCAAACTTGGTAGACGTGATCCTTGTATTTTTGTTGGCATGCACAAAAAAATTCAGCTAAAAACTCGAAGTGTACAAGATTTTGTGACCATTTGAAAAAAGTGTCCCCATTTCAAACACTTTAATGGCTACTGGCAGCAAACTGTAAAATCTCAAATGCTCTTTAAGGGGGTGTGAGTTCTCAAAGTTTGATGAGGGATTGGGGGCCAGTATAAGAGCCAAGTACCAACACCCATCACACATCATGTGCGCACACCCCCCCAAGCCCACCCGATCATCGGAACCCCAACGTCAGTCAGGTTCTCCGACGATGCTCCGGTGACGGTGCCCCGACGAAGAAAAATGCGACACCAGCACATGCCTGAGCCCAGCATGTGCTGCTGCAACTGTCGGTCTGGTCCGATCTTAGACTGGGAATGAACTCGGTAAGCTTAGACAGGGAATGAACTCCGTATGCCTAAGTCAACCCATGAAACGAGCGTGCGGGCGCTCAGCCGGCAGAGGGGCGGGATGCGCAAGTTGGGGATCAGCGGGGTCCCCCTCTACGTTCTGTCAATCCTGCTACTGCAACCCTCAGTCCTGTCCCATCTTAGACTGGGAGTGAACTCTGTATGCCTAAGCCAACCGACGAAACAAGCGGGCGGGCGGGCACTACGTCGGCCAAAGAGACAGGATGCAGAAGCCGTGGATCGATAGGGTGGCATGTGGGTTCTAGCACATCTTCATATTTCTGCATGCCAATGCCATTTTTATGGCTTGTAAATTCATACAATGGTTCGTTAAGCCTTCACGTGAAGTTTCATGGCAAGACGACTCATTTTCTATTTGTCACCATTTTCGAAACTTTTTATGGTTTGAGATTTTTTAAAATTTTTTCATAAGGATTTTTGGCCCAAACTTGGTAGATGTGATCCTTGTATTTTTTCTGGCATGCAAAAAAAAAAATTCAACTAAAAACTCGAAGTGTACAAGAATTTGTGACCATTTGAAAAAAGTGTCCCTATTTCAGACACTTTGATGAGGGATAGGGGGCCAATATAAGGGCCAAGTACCAGCACCCATCGCACATCATGTGGGCACACCCCCCTAGGCCCCCCCGATTGCCGAAACCCTAATGACGCCGGTTAGGTTCTTCGACGATGC
Organism: Durio zibethinus; assembly: GCF_002303985.1. The sequence goes on along the minus strand of NW_019167971.1, from coordinate 1,208,110 downwards.
TCCGGCGATGGTGCCCCGATTAAGAAAAATATGGCACCAGCACATGCCCGAGCCCAACATGTTCTGCCATAACCCTCGATCCGGTTCGATCTTAGACTGGAAATGAACTTCGTATGCCTAAATCAACCCAAAAAACGAGCATGTGGGCGCTCAGCCGACCAGATGGGCGGGATGCGTAAGTCGAGAATCGGCCAGGTCCCCCTCTCCGTGCTGCCGATCCTGCTACCGTAACCCTCGGTCTGGTCCTATCTTTGACTGGGAATGAACTTCGATTGCCTAAGCCAGCCGAAGAAACGAGCGGGCGGGCGGGCACTACGCCGGCCAGAGAGACGGGATGAGCAAGCCGTGGATCGATAGGGTGGTAGGTGGGTTTAGGTACATCTTCATATTTCTTCATGCCAATGCAATTTTTATGCCTTGTAAATTAATACAATGGTCCTTTAAGCCTTCACGTGAAGTTTCATGGCAAGACGACTCGGTTTATATTTTTCATGATTTTTGAAACTTTTTACGGTTTGAGATTTTTTAAAATTTTTTAGGAAGGTGTTTTGGCCCCAAACTTGGTCGATGAGATCCTTTTATTTTTGTTGGCATGCACAAAAAAATTCAGCTAAAAACCCAAAGTGTACAAGATTTTGTGACCATTTGAAAAAAGTTTCCCCATTTCAGACACTTTATTGGCTACTGGAAGCAAACCTGTAAAATCTCAAATGCTCTTTAAGGGGGTGTGAGTTCTCGAGGTTTGATGAGGGATAGGGGGCCAATATAAGGGCCAAGTACCAGCACCCATCGCACATCATGTGCACACACCCCCCGACCCCCCTGATCGTCGGAATCCCAATGCCGCCAGTCAGGTTCTCCGACGATGTTCCGGCAATGGTGCCCCGACGAAGAAAAATGTGGCACCAGCACATGCCCGAGCCCAGTATGTGCTGTCGCAACCCTCAGTTCGATCAGATCATAGACTGGGAATGAACTTTGTACACTTAGACTGGGAATAAACTCTGTATGCCTAAGTCAAGCAACGAAACGAGCGTGCGGGCACTCAGTCGGCTAGGGGGCGGGATGCGTAAGACGGGGATTGGCCGAGTCCACCTCTGCATGTTGCCGATCCTACTGCCACAGCCCTTAGTCCGGTCCGATCTTAGACTGGGAATGAACTCCTATGCCTAAGCCAACCGACAAAACGAGCAGGCGGGCGGGTGGGCACTATGTCGGCCAGAGAGACGGGATGCGCAAGCCGTGGATCGATAGGGTGGTAGGTGGGTTCAACGCACATCTTCCTATTTCTGCATGCCATGCAGTTTTCTATCGCCTTGTAAAATTCAATACGATGGTCCCCCTTAAGCCTTCACAGATGATTTCTTGGCAAGACGAGTTCGTTCTCTATTTTCCATGATTTTTGAAAACGTTTGCTGTTCGAAGATTATTTTAAAATTTTTCGAAAGGATTTTTGGCCCAAACCTTTGATAGACAGATCCTTGTATTTTTGTTGGCTTGCACAAAAAAAATTCAGATAAAAACTCGAAGTGGTAAGAATTTTGGTGGACCATCTTGAAAAAGTGTCCCCATTTCAATCTTTAATGGCTTATGGCAGAACCTGAAAATCTCAAAATGCCTCTTTAAGGGGGTTCAGCTCTCAAGGTTTGGTGAGGGATAGGGGGCCAATATAATGGCCAAGTATCAGCACCCATCGCACATAATGTGTGCACACCCCCTCGGCCCCCCCGATCGTCGGAACCCCAATGCCACCGGTCAAGTTCTCCGACGATGCTCCGGTGATGGTGCCCCGACGAAGAAAAATACGGCACCAGCACATGCCCGAGCCCAGCACGTGCTGCAGCAACCCTTGGTACAGTCCGATCTTAGACTGGGAATGAACTCCGTATGCCAAAGTCAACCCACAAAATGAGCGTGCGGGCACTCAACAGACAAAAGGGGTGGGATGCGCAGGTCGGGGATCGGCCGGGTCCCCCTCTGCGTGCTACCGATCCTGTTGTTGCCACCCTCGGTCCGGTCTGATCTTAGACTAGGAATGAACTCCGTATGCCTAAGCCAACCGACGAAACGAGCGGGCGACAGGCTGGTGGGCACTATGCCGGCCAGAGAGACGGGATGCGCAAGCCGTGGATCGGTAGGGTGGTAGGTGGGTTTAGGCATATCTTCATATTTCTGCATGCCAATGCCATTTTTATGGCTTGTAAATTCATACAACGGTCCCTTAAGCCTTCACGTGAAGTTTTATGGTGCCCCGACGAAGAAAAATGCGGCACCAGCACATGCCCGAGCCCAGCATGTGCTACCGCAACCCTCGGTCTGGTCTGATCTTAGACTGGGAATGAACTCCATATGCTTAGACTGGGAATGAACTGCGTATGCCTAAGTCAACCCACGAACGAGCGTGTGAGCGCTCAGCTGGCCAGAGGGGCGGGATGCGCAAGGCAGGGATCGATCGGGTCTCCCTCTGTATGCTGCCGATCCTGCTGCCACAACCCTCGGTCCGGTCTGATCTTAGACTGGGAATGAATTTCGTATGCCTAAGCCAACCGACGAAACAAGCGGGCGGGCGGGCAGGTGGGCACTACGTCGGCCAGATAGACGAGATGCGTAAGCCGTGGATTGATAAGGTGGTAGGTGGGTTTAGGCACATCTTGTTATTTCTGTGTGCCAATGCCATTTTTATGGCTTGTAAATTCAAACAGTGGTTCCTTAAGCCTTCACGTGAAGTTTCATGGCAAGACGACTCGTTTTCTATTTTTCATGATTTGTTGAAACTTTTTGCCGAATTCGGCCGTTATTCTTTAAATTTTTTGTGAAGGAGTTTGGCCCAACTTGGAGACAGTGATCCTTGTATTCTTCTGTTGGCATGCCACAAAAAAATTTAGCCCAAAAACTCGAAGTGTACAAGATTTTTGTGAACCATTTGAAAAAATTGTCGTCATTTCAGACACTGTTAATGGCTGCTGGCAGCGACCTGTAAAATCAAAAAAACTGCTCTTTAAGGCGGGTGTGAGTTCTCGGAGTTTGATGTAGGGATAGGGGGCCAATATAAGGGCCAAGTACCAAGCCACCCATTCGCACATCATGTGGCGCACGACCCCCGGCCCTCGATCATCAAAACCTTCCAAATGCCGCCGGTCAAGTTCTCCGGGCAATGGTGCCCCGGTGAAGAAAATACAGCGACCAGCACATGCCCAAGCCTCACATATGCTGCCGTGCAACCCTCCGGTCCATCCGATCTTAGACTGGGAATGATCCATATGCCTTAGACTGGGAATGCACTCCGTATGCCTAGGTCAACCCAAACAAGCGTCGCGGGGCGCTTTAGTCGGAGCCAGAGGGGCGGGATGCGTAAGCCGGGGGATCGGTCGGTCCCCCTCTAATGCGTGGTCAGATCCTGCTACCTGCAACCCTGGTCCAAATCTAATCTTAAACTGGAATGAACTCCGTATGCCTAAGCTACCGACGAACGAGCCGGGCGGGTGGGTGGGCCACTACGTCGGCCAGAGAGACGCGATGCGCAAGCCGTGTATCGATAGGGGTGGTAGGTGGGTTTCACGCACCATCTTCCTATTTCTCGCATGCCAATCGCAGGTTTTTATGCCTTGTAATTCATAAATGTCCCTTAAGCCTTCACGTGGAAGTTTCTTGGCAAGACGATTCGTTCTCTATTTTTCATGATTTTCGAAACGTTTTGCTGTTCGAGATTTTTTAAAATTTTTTCGAAAGGATTTTTGGCCCAACCTTGATAGACATGATCCTTGTATTTTTGTTGGCTTGCACAAAAAAATTCAGATAAAAACTCGAAGTGTACAAGATTTTGTGACCATTTGAAAAAGGTATCCCCATGTCAGATACTTTAATGGCTACTGGCAGGAAACCTGTAAAATCTCAAATGCTCTTTAAGGGGGTGTCAGCTCTCAAGGTTTGGTGAGGGATAGGGGGCCAATATAAGGGCCACGTACCAGCACCCATCGCACATCATGTGCGCAGACCCCCCCGGCCCCCCGATCGTCGGAACTCCAATGCCCCCGGTCAGGTTCTTCGGCGATGCTCCAGTGATGGTGTCCCTACAAAGAAAAATACGGCACCAGCACATGCCCGAGCCCAGCATGTGCTACCGTAACCCTCGATCCGGTCCAATCTTAGACTGAGAATGAACTCCGTATGCTTAGACTGGGAATGAACTCTGTATGCCTAAGTCAACCCACGAAAACGAGCCGTGCGAGCGCTCAGCTGGGCCGCAGGGCAGGATATGCGTAAGCCGAGGATCGACCCGGGTCCCCTCTGCATGCTGCCTGATCCTGCTATCCACAACCCTCGATTCGGTCCTGATCTTAGACTGGGAATGAACTCCGTATGCCTAAGCAACCGACGAAACGAGCGGCGGGGCGGGCACTACGTCGGCCCAGAGAGATGGGATGCGCAAGCCGTGGATTCGATATGGTGGTAGGTGGGTTTAGGCACATCTTCATATTTCTATGGTGCCAATGCCATTTTTATGGCTGTAAATTCATACAATGGTCCCCCTTAAGCCTTCACGTGAAGTTTCATGGCAAGACACTCGTTTTCTATTTTTTATGATTTTTGGAAACTTTTTGCGGTTCGAGATTTTTAAAATTTTTTCAGAAGGAGTTTTTCACCAAAATTGGTAGACGTGATCCTTGTATTTTTGTTGGCATGCACAAAAGAATTCAGCTAAAAACTCATGGTGTACAAGATTTTGTGACCATTTGAAAAAAGTGTCCCCATTTCAGACTATTTAATGGCTACTGGCAGCAAACCTGTAAAATCTCGAATGCTCTTTAAGGGGGTGTGAGTTCCCGAGGTTTGATGAGGGATGGGGGGCCAATATAAGGGCCAAGTACCAGCACCCATCCCACATCATGTGCGCACACCCCCTCAGGCCCCCCGATCACCGAAACGCCAATGCCGCCGGTCAGGTTCTTCGACGATGCTCCGGGGATGGTGCCCCGACGAAGAAAAATGCGGCACCAGCACATGCCCGAGCCTAGCATGTGCTGTTGTAACCGTCAGTCCGGTCCTATCTTAGACTGGGAATGAACTCTGTATGCTTAGACTGGGAATGAACTCCGTATGCCTAAGTCAACCGATGAAACGAGCGGGTGGGAAGGCGGGCGGGCACTACGCTGACGAAAGAGACGGGAGGCGGAATCCGTGGATCGATTGGGTGGTAGGTGGGTTTAGGCGCATCTTCATATTTATGTGTGCCAATGCCATTTTTATGGCTTGTAAATTCATACAATGGTCCCTTAAGCCTTCACGTGAAGTTTCATGCCAAGACGACTCGTTTTCTATTTTTCATGATTTTTGAAACTTTTTGCGGTTCGGGTTTTCTTTAAATTTTTTTGGAAGGAGTTTTGGCCCCAAACTTGGAAGACGTGATCCTTGTATTTTTTTGGCATGCACAAAAAAATTTAGCCAAAAACTCGAAGTGTACAAGATTTTGTGACCATTTCAATTAATTGTCGTCATTTCAGACACTTTAATGGCTGCTGGCAGCGAACCTGTAAAATCTCAAATGCTCTTTAAGGGGGTGTGAGTTCTCGAGGTTTGATGAGGGATAGGGGGCCAATATAAGGGCCAAGTACCAGCACCCATCGCACATCATGTGCGCACACCCCCCCGACCCCCTCGATCATCGGAACCCCAATGCCGCCGGTCAAGTTCTCCGGCAATGGTGCCCCGGTGAAGAAAAATGCTGCACCAGCACATGCCCGAGCCCAGCATGTGCTGTCGCAACCCTCGGCCCCACCGAATCTTAGACTGGGAATGAACTCCGTATGCTTAGACTGGGAGTGAACTCCGTATGCTTAGACTGGGACTGAACTTCGTATGCCTAAGTCAACTCCCGAAACGAGTGTGCGGGCACTCAGCCGGCCAGAGGGGCGGGATGCGCAAGCCGGGGATCGGTCGGGTCCCCCTCTACGTGATGTCGATCCTGCTGCCGCAACCCTCGATCCAGTCTGATCTTAGACTGGGAATGAACTCTGTATGCCTAAGCCAACCGACGAAACGAGCAGGGGGGCAGGTGGGCACTATGCCGGCCAGAGAGACGGGATGCGCAAGCCATGTATCGATAGGGTGGTAGGTGGGTTCAGGTACATCTTCATATTTCTGCATGCCAATGCAATTTTTATGCTTTGTAAATCCATACAATGGTCCCTTAAGCCTTCACGTGAAGTTTCATGGCAAGATGACTCGTTCTCTATTTTTCACAATTTTTGAAATGTTTTGCGGTTCGGGATTTTTTAAAATTTTTTCAAAAGGATTTTTGGCCCAAACTTGATACACGTGATCCTTGTATTTTTGTTGGCATGCACAAAAAAATTCAGCTAAAAACTCGAAGTGTACAGGATTTTGTGACCATTTGAAAAAAGTGTCTGCATTTTAGACACTTTAATGGCTACTGGCAGGAAACTTGTAAAATCTCAAATTCTCTTTAAGGGGGTGTGAGTTCTTGAGGTTTGATGAGGGATAGGGGGCCAATATAAGGGCCAAGTACCATCGCCCATCCCACATCATGTGCGCACACCCCCCGGTCCCCCCGATCGTCGGAAGCCCAATGCCGCCGGTCAGGTTCTCCGGCGATGCTCCGGTGATGGTGCCCCGACGAACAAAAATGCAGCACCAGCACATGCCCGAGCCCAGCATGTGCTATCACAACCCTCGGTCTGGTCTGATCTTAGACTGGGAATGAACTCCATATGCTTAGACTGGGAATGAATTGCGTATGCCTAAGTCAACCCATGAAACGAGCGTGTGAGCGCTCAGCTGGCCAGAGGGGCGGGATGCGTAAGCCGGGGATCGACCCGGTCCCCCTCTGCATGCTGCCGATCCTGCTACCACAACCCTCGGTCTTGTCCGATCTTAGACTGGGAATGAACTCCGTACGCCTAAGCCAACCGACGAAACGAGCGGGCGGGCGGGCAGGCGGGTACTACGTCGGCCAGAGAGACGGGATGCGTAAGCCGTGGATTGATAGGGTGGTAGGTGGGTTTAGGCACATCTTCATATTTATGTGTGCCAATGCCATTTTTATGGCTTGTAAATTCATACAATGGTCCCTTAAGCCTTCACGTGAAGTTTCATGGCAAGACGACTCGTTTTTTATTTTTCACAATTTTTGAAACTTTTTGCGGTTCGGGATTTTTTAAAATTTTTTCAGAATGGGTTTTGGCCCCAAAATTGGTAGACGTGATCCTTGTATTTTTGTTGGCATGCACAAAAACATTCTACTAAAAACTCAAAGTGTACAAGATTTTTTGACCATTTGAAAAAAGTGTCCCCATTTCAGACACTTTAATGGCTACTGGCAACAAACCTGTAAAATCTCAAATGCTCTTTCAAGGGGTGTGAGTTCTCAAGGTTTGATGATGGATAGGGGGCCAATATAAGGGTCAAGTACCAGCACCCATCACACATCATGTGCGCACACCCCCCCGATCACCGAAACCCCAATGCCGTCGGTCAGGTTCTCCGGCGATGCTCCGGCGATGGTGCCCCGACGAAGAAAAATGTGGCACCAACACATGCTTGAGCCCAACATGTGCTGCCTCAACCCTCGGTCCGGTCCGATCTTCGACTGGGAATGAACTCCATATGCTTAGACTGGGAATGAACTCCGTATGCCTAAGCCAACCGATGAAACGAGCGAGTGGGCGGCGAGCGGGCACTACGCTGGCTAGAGAGACGGGATGCGCAAGCCGTGGATCGATAGGGTGGTAGGTGGGTTTAGGCACATCTTCATATTTCTACGTGCCAATGCCATTTTTATGGCTTGTAAATTCATACAATGGTCCCTTAAGCATTCACGTGAATCTTTATGGCAAGACGACTCATTTTTTATTTTTCACGATTTTTAAAACTTTTTACGGTTCGAGATTTTTTTAAATTTTTTTGGAAGGAGTTTTGGCCCCAAACTTGGTAGACGTGATCCTTGTATTTTTTTTTTGGCATGCACAAAAATATTCAGCTAAAAACTCGAAGTGTACAAGATTTTGTGACCATTTGAAAAAAGTGTCCCCATTTCAGACACTTTAATGGCCACTGGCAGCAAACCTGTAAAATCTCAAATGCTCTTTAAAGGGGAGTGAGTTCTCGAGGTTTGATGAGGGATAGGTTGCCAATATAAGGGCCCAGTACCAGCACCCATCGCACATCATGGGCACACACCCCCCCGGGCCCCCCCGATCGTCGGAACCCAATGTCGCCTGTCAGGTTCTCTAGCGATGGTGCCTCAGCGAAGAAAAATGTGGCACCAGCACATGCCCGAGCCCAGCATGTGCTGCCGCAACCCTCGGTCTGGTCCGATCTTAGAGTAGGAAAGAACTCGTATGCTTAGACTGGGAATGAACTCTGTATGCCTAAGTCAACCCACGAAACAAGCGTGCGGGCGCTCAGTCGGCCAGAGGGGCGGGATGCGCAAGCCGGGGATCGATCGAGTCCCTCTCTACCTACTGTCGATCCTGCTGCCACAACCCTCAGTTTGGTCTGATCTTAGATTGGGAATGAACTCCGTGTGCCTAAGCCAACCGACTGAACGAGCGACGGGCGAGCAGGCGGGCACTACGCCGGCCAAAGAGACGGGATCCATAAGCCGTGGATCGATAGGGTCGTAGGTGAGTTTAGGCACATCTTCATATTTCTACATGCCAATGCCATTTTTATGGCTTGTAAATTCATACAATGGTCCCTTAAGCCTTCACGTGAAGTTTCATGGCAAGATGACTCGTTCTCTATTTTTCATGATTTTTGAAATGTTTTGCGGTTCAAGATTTTTTAAAATTTTTTCAAAAGGATTTTTGGCCCAAACTTGATAGACGTGATCCTTGTATTTTTGTTGGCATGCACAAAAAAATTCAGCTAAAAACTCGAAGTGTACAAGATTTTGTGACCATTTGAAAAAGGTGTCCCCATTTCAGATACTTTAATGGCTACTGGCAGGAAACCTGTAAAATCTCAAATGCTCTTTAAGGGGGTGTGAGTTCTCGAGGTTTGATGAGGGATAGGGGGCCGATATAAGGGCCAAGTTCCAGCACCAGTCGCACATCATGTGCGCACACCCCCCCGGCCACCCCGATTACCGAAACCCCAATGCTGCCGGTCAGGTTCTCCGACGATGCCCGGCGATGGTGACCCGATGAAGAAAAATAGGACACCAGCACAAGCCCGAGCCCAGCTTGTGTTGCCGCAACCCTTGGTCCGGTCCGATCTTAGACTGGGAATGAACTCCGTATGCTTAGAATGGGAATGAACTCCGTATGCCTAAGCCAACCGATGAAACGAGAGAGTGGGCGGGCGGGCACTACGCTGGCCAGAGAGACGGGATGCGTAAGCCATGGATCGATAGGGTGGTAGGTGGGTTTAGGCACATCTTCATATTTCTACGTGCCAATGCCATTTTTATGTCTTGTAAATTCATACAGTGGTCCCTTAAGCATTCACGTGAATCTTCATGGCAAGATGACTCAAAAAATTTTGCGGTTCGAGATTTTTTAAAATTTTTTTGGAAGGAGTTTTGGCCCCAAACTTGGTAGACGTGATCCTTGTATTTTTTTTTTGGCATGCACAAAAATATTCAGCTAAAAACTCGAAGTGCACAAGATTTTGTGACCATTTGAAAAAAGTGTCCCCATTTCAAACACTTTAATGGCCACTGGCAGCAAACCTATAAAATCTCAAATGCTCTTTAAGGGGGTGTGAGTTCTCGAGGTTTGATGAGGGATAGGTGGCCAATATAAGGGCCCAGTACCAGCACCCATCGCACATCATGGGCACACACCCCCTCGAGCCCCCCCGATCGCTGGAACCCCAATGCCGCCTGTCAGGTTCTCTGGCGATGGTGCCTCGGCGAAGAAAAATGTGGCACCAGCACATGTCTGAGCCTAGCATGTGCTGCCGCAACCCTCGGTCTGGTCTGATCTTAGACTAGGAAAGAACTCGTATGCTTAGACTGGGAATGAACTCTGTATGCCTAAGTCAACCCACGAAACAAGCGTGCGGGCGCTCAGTCGGCCAGAGGGGCGGGATGCGCAAGCCGGGGATCGATCGGGTCCCCCTCTACCTGCTGTCGATCCTACTACCACAACCCTCAGTTTGGTCTGATCTTAGACTGGGAATGAACTCCGTGTGCCTAAGCCAACCGACTGAACGAGCGACGGGCGGGCAGGCGGGCACTACGTCGGCCAAAGAGACGGGATGCACAAGCCGTGGATCGATAGGGTGGTATGTGAGTTTAGGCACATTTTCATATTTCTACATGCCAATGCCATTTTTATGGCTTGTAAATTCATACAATGGTCCCTTAAGCTTTCACGTGAAGTTTCATGGCAAGACGACTCGTTTTCTATTTTTCACGATTTTTAAAACTTTTTACGATTCAGGATTTCTAAAAATTTTTTTAGAAGAAGTTTTGGCCCCAAACTTGGTAGACGTGATCCTTGTATTTTTTTTGGCATGCACAAAAAAATTCAGCTAAAAACTCGAAGTGTACAAAATTTTGTAACGATTTGAAAAAAATGTCCCCATTTCAAATACTTTAATGGCTACTGGCAGCAAACCTATAAAATCTCAAATGCTCTTGAAGGGGGTGTGAGTTCTCGAGGTTTGATGAGGGATAGGGGGCCAATATAAGGGCCAAGTACCAGCACCCATCGTACATCATGTGTGCACACCAATGAAGAAGACTGCGGTACCAACACATGCCTGAGCCCAGCATCTACTGCCGTAACCCTCGGTCTGGTCCGATCTTAGACTGGGTATGAACTCCGTATGCTTAGACTGGGAATGAACTCCATTTGCCTAAGTCAATCCATGTAACAAGCATGCGCGCGCATAGTCAGCCAGAGGGGCAGGATAAGCAAGTAGGGGATCGGTCGGGTCCCCCTCTGCGTGTTGTTGATCCTGCTATCGCAACCTTCAGTCTGGTCCAATCCTAGATTGGGAATGAACTCCGTATGCCTAAGTGAACCGACGAAATGAGCAGGCGGGCGGGCGGGCGGGCACTACGCTGGCTAGAGTGACGGGATGCGCAAGCCGTGGATCGATAGGGTGGTAGGTGGTTTAGGCACATCTTCATATTTCTACGTGCCAATGCCATTTTTATGGCTTGTAAATTCATACAATGGTCCCTTAAGCCTTCACGTGAAGTTTCATGGCAAGACGACTCGTTTTCTATTTTTCATGATTTTTGAAACTTTTTACGATTCGAGATTTTTTTAAAATTTTTTCAGAAGGAGTTTTGGCCCCAAACTAGGTAGACGTGATCCTTGTATTTTTTTTGGCATGCACAAAAAAATTCAGCTAAAAAATCGAAGTGTATAAGATTTTATAATGATTTGAAAAAAGTGTCCCCATTTCAGATACTTTAATGGCTACTACTGGCAGCAAACCTGTAAAATCTCAAATGCTCTTTAAGGGGGTGTGAGTTCTTGAGCTTGATGAGGGATAGGCGGCCAATATAAGGGCCAAGTACAAGCACCCATCGCACATCATGTGCGTACACCCCGTCGACCCCCCCGATCGCCGAAACCCCAATGCCGTTGGTCAGGTTCTCCGACGATGCTTCCGGCAATGGTGCCCCGATGAAGAAAAATGCGGCACCAGCACATGCCCCAGCCCAGCATGTGCTACCACAACCCTTGGTCCGATCCGATCTTAGACTGGGAATGAATTCGTATGCCTAAGTCAACTCACGGAACTAGCGTACGGGCGCTCAGCCGGCCAGAGGGGCGGGATGCGTAAGCCGGGGATCGGTCGGGTCCCCCTCTGCATGCTACCGATCCTGCTATCGCAACCCTCTATCCGGTTCGTTCTTAGACTGGGAATGAACTTCGTATGCCTAAGCCAACCGACGAAACAAGCGGGCGGGCAGGCAAGCACTATGCCGACCAGAGAGACTGGATGCGCAAGCCGTGGTTCGATAGGTTGGTAGGTGGCTTTAGGCACATCTTCATATTTCTGTGTTCCAATGCCATTTTTATGGCTTGTAAATTCATACAATGGTCCCTTAAGCCTTCACGTGAAGTTTCATGGCAAGACGACTCATTTTTTATTTTTCACGATTTTTGAAACTTTTTGCGGTTCAGGATTTTTTTAAATTTTTTCGGAAGGAGTTTTGGCCCCAAACTTGGTAGACCTGATCCTTGTATTTTTTTTGGCTTGCGCAAAAAAATTCAGCTAAAAACTCGAAGTGTACAAGATTTTGTGACCATTTGAAAAAAGTGTCCCCATTTAAGACACTTTAATAGCTATTGGTAGCAAACCTGTAAAATCTCAAATGCTCTTTAAGGGGGTGTGAGTACTTGTGGTTTGATGATTGATAGGGGGCCAATATAAGGGCCATGTACCAGCACTCATCGCACATCATGTGCACACACCCCCTCGGCCCGATCGTCAGAACCCCAATGTCGCCGGTCAGGTTCTCCGATGATGCTCCGGTGATGGTGCCCCGATGAAGAAAAATGCGGCACCAGCACATGCCCCAGCCCAGCATGTGCTACCACAACCCTTGGTCCGATCCGATCTTAGACTGGGAATGAAATTCGTATGCCTAAGTCAACTCACGGCACTAGCGTACGGGCGCTCAGCCGGCCAGAGGGGCGGGATGCGTAAGTCGGGGATCGGTCGGGTCCCCCTCTGCGTGCTACCGATCTTGCTATCGCAACCCTCTATCCGGTTCGATCTTAGACTGGGAATGAACTCCGTATGCCTAAGCCAACCGACGAAACAAGCGGGCGGGCAGGCAGGCACTATGCCGACCAGAGAGACTGGATGCGCAAGCCGTGGTTCGATAGGTTGGTAGGTGGCTTTAGGCACATCTTCATATTTCTGTGTTCCAATGCCATTTTTATGGCTTGTAAATTCATACAATGGTCCCTTAAGCCTTCACATGAAGTTTCATGGCAAGACGACTCGTTTTCTATTTTTAAATTCAGGATTTTTTTAAAATTTTTTCGGAAGGAAGGTTGGCCCCAAACTAGGTAGACGTGATCCTTGTATTTTTGTTGGCATGCACAAAAAAATTCAACTAAAAAATCGAAGTGTACAAGATTTTGTAATGATTTGAAAAAAGTGTCCCCATTTCAGATACTTTAATGGCTACTACTGGCAGCAAACCTGTAAAATCTCAAATGCTCTTTAAGGGGGTGTGAGTTCTCGAGGCTTCATGAGGGATAGGTGGCCAATATAAGGGCCAAGTACCAGCACCCATTGCACATCATGTGCGTACACCCCGTCGACCCCCCCGATCACCGAAACCCCAATGCCGCCGGTCAGGTTCTCCGACGATGCTCCGGCGATGGTGCCCCGATGAAGAAAAATGTGACACCAGCACATGCCCCAGCCCAGCATGTGCTACCACAACCCTTGGGCCAATCCGATCTTAGACTGGGAATAAATTTCGTATGCCTAAGTCAACTCACGAAACGAGCGTACGGGCGCTCAACCGGCCAGAGGGGCGGGATGATCAAGCCGGGGATCGATCGGGTCCCCCTCTGCGTGCTACCGATCCTGCTATCGTAACCCTCAGTCCGGTTCGATCTTAGACTGGGAATGAACTTCGTATGCCTAAGCCAACCGACGAAACAAGCAGGCGGTCGGGCACTATGCCACCCAAGAGACTGGATGCGTAAGCCGTGGTTCGATAAGGTGGTAGGTGGCTTTAGGCACATCTTCATATTTCTATGTTCCAATGTCGGCCAGGGAGACAGGATGCGCAACTCGTGGATCGATAGGGTGGTAGGTGGGTTTAGGCACATCTTCATATTTCTGCATGCCAATTCCATTTTTATGGCTTGTAAATTCATACAATGGTCCCTTAAGCCTTCACGTGAAGTTTCATGGCAAGACGACTCGTTTTCTATTTTTCACGATTTTTGAAACTTTTTGCGGTTCATGATTTTTTTAAATTTTTTTCGGAAGGAGTTTTGACCCCAAACTTGGTAGACGTGATCCTTGTATTTTTTTTGGCATGCGTAAAAAAATTCAGCTAAAAACTCGAAGTGTACAAGATTTTGTGACCATTTGAAAAAAGTGTCCCCATTTAAGACACTTTAATAGCTATTGGTAGCAAACCTGTAAAATCTCAAATGCTCTTTAAGGGGGTGTGAGTACTTGTGGTTTGATGATGATAGGGGGCCAATATAAGGGCCATGTACCAGCACTCATCGCACATCATGTGCACACACCACCCCGGCCCCCCCGATCGCCGGAACCCTAATGCTGCAAGTCAGGTTCTCTGGCGATGCTCGGACGATGGTGCCCCGAATAAGAAAAATGCAGCACCAGCACATGCCCGAGCCCAGAATGTGCTGCCGTAACCCTCGGTCCGATCCGATCTTAGACTGGGAATGAACTCCGTATGCTTAGACTAGGAATGAACTCCGTATGCCTAAGTCAACCTACGAAACGAGCGTGCGGGCGCTCAGCTGGCCAAAGCGGCGGGATGCACGAGCTGAGGATCGGTCGAGTCCCCCTCTACGTGCTGCCGATCCTGCTGCCACAACCCTCAATCTGGTCTGATCTTAGACTGGGAATGAACTCTGTACGCCTAAGCCAATCGACAAAACGAGTGGGTGGGCGGGCGGGCACTACTTCGGCCAGAGAGACGGGATGCGCAAGCCGTGGATCGATAGGGTGGTAGGTGGGTTTAGGCACATCTTCATATTTCTGCATGCCAATGCCATTTTCATGGCTTGTAAATTCATACAATGGTCCCTTAAGCCTTAACGTGAAGTTTCATGGCAAGACGACTCGTTTTCTATATTTCATAATTTCTGAAACTTTTTACGGTTCGAGATTTTTTAAAATTTTTTCGGAAGGAGTTTTGACCCCAAACTTGGTAGACATGATCCTTGTATTTTTTTTGGCATGCACAAAAAAATTCAGCTAAAAACTCAAAGTGTACAAGATTTTGTGACCATTTGAAAAAAGTGTCCCCATTTCAGACACTTTAATGGCTACTGGCAGCAAACCTGTAAAATCTCAAATGCTCTTTAAAGGGGTGTGAGTTCTTGAGGTTTGATGAGGGATAGGGGGCCAATATAAGGGCCAAGTACCAGCACCCATCACACATCATGTGCGTACACCCCCCGGCCCTCCGATCGTCGGAACCCCAATGCTATCGGTCAGGTTCTCCGGCGATGCTCTGGCGATGCTCTGGCGATGGTGCCTCGATGAAGAAAAATGCGGCACCAGCACATGCCCGAGTCCAGCATGTGCTGCCACAACCCTCATTCTGGTTTGATCTTAGACTGGGAATGAACTCCGTATGCTTAGACTGGGAATGAACTTCGTATGCCTAAGTTAACCAACGAAACGAGCGTGAGGGCGCTCAGCCGGCCAGAGGGCAGGATGCGCATCCCGGGGATCGATCGGGTCCCCTTCTACGTGCTGTTGATCCTGCTGCCGCAACCCACAGTCTGGTGTGATCTTAGACTGAGAATGAACTTCGTATGCCTAAGCCAATCAACGAAACGAGCGGGCAGGCGAACGGGCGGGCTCTACGTCGACCAGAGAGACAGGATGCACAAGCCGTGGATCGATAGTGTGGTAGGTGGGCTTACGCACATCTTCATATTTCTATGTGCCAATGCCATTTTTATGGCTTGCAAATTCATACAATGGTCCTTTAAGCCTTCACGTGAAGTTTCATGGCAAGACGACTCGTTTTCTATTTTTCACGATTTTCAAAACTTTTTGCAGTTTGAGATTTTTTTAAATTTTTTTGGAAGGTGTTTTGGCCCCAAACTTGGTAGACGTGATCCTCGTATTTTTTTTGGCATGCATAAAAAAATTCAGCTAAAAAATTGGAGTGTACAAGATTTTGTGACCATTTGAAAAAAGTGTCCCTATTTTTGACACTTTAATGGCTACCGATAGCAAACCTGTAAAATCTCAAATGCTCTTTAAGGGGGTGCATAAAAAAATTCGACTAAAAAATCAAAGTGTACAAGATTTTGTGACCATTTGAAAAAAGTGTCCCCATTTCAGACACTTTAATGGCTACCGGCAGCAAACCTGTAAAATCTCAAATACTCTTTAAGGGGGTGTGAGTTCTCGAGGTTTGATGAGGGATAGGTGGCCAATATAACGGCCTAGTACCACCACCCATTGCACATCATGTGCGCACACCCTCCCGCCCCCTCGATCGCCAGAACCCCAATGCCGCCAGTCAAGTTCTCCGACGATGGTGCCTCGACGAAGAAAAATGTGGCACCAGCACATGCCCGAGCCCAGCATGTGCTGCCGCAACCCTCGGTCTGGTCCGATCTTAGATTGGGAGATGGAACTCCGTATCTTAGGACTAGGAATTGAACTCTGTATTGCCATAAAGCTCAACCCATGAAACGAAGTGCAGGCGCTCAACCCGACCAGAAGGGAGGGATGCGCATGCCGGGGATCGACCGGGTCCCCCTCTGCGTGCTACCGATCCTGCTACTGTAACATTCTGCCCGGTTTTGATCTTAAGATTGGGAATGAACTCCGTTATTGCCTAAGCCACCGATGAAACGAGGCGGCGGGGAAGGGCGGGGCGGTCACTACACCTTTGCCAGAGAGGATAGGATGCGCAAGGCCGTTGGATCGATTAGGGTGCGTAGGTGGGTTTAGGCACATCTTTCAATATTTCTTGCATGCCAATAGCCATTTTTATGGCTTGTTAAATTCATACAATGGTCCCTTAAGCCTTCACATGAAGTTTCATGGCAAGACGACTCGTTTTCTATTTTTCATGATTTTTGAAACTTTTTGCAGTTCGGGATTTTTTAAAATTTTTTTAGAAGGCGTTTTGGCCCCAAACTTCGTAGACATGATCCTTGTATTTTTTCAGGCACATACAAAAAATTTCAGCTAAAAACTCGAAGTGTACAAGATTTTGTGACCATTTGAAAAAAGTGTCCCCATTTCAGACACTTCAAAGGCTACTGGAAGCAAACCTGTAAAATCTCAAATGCTCTTTAAGAGGGTCTGAGTTCTCAAGGTTTGATGTGGGATAGGGGGCCAATATAAGGGCCAAGTGCCAGCACCCATCGCACATCATGTGTGCACACCCCCCGGCCCCCCCGATCGTCGGAACCCTAATGCCACCGGTCAGGTTCTCCGGCGATGGTGCCCCGATGAAGAAAAATGCGGCTCCAGCACATGCTCGAGCCCAGCATGTGCTGCGGCAACCCTCAGTCTGGTCTGATCTTAGACTGGGAATGAACTCTGTATGCTTAGACTGCGAATGAACTCCGTATGCCTAAGTCAACCCACAAAACGAGCGTACGGCGGCTCAACCGGACAGAGGGGCGGGATGCGCAAGTCGGGGATCGACCGGGTCCCCCTCTACATTTTGCCGATCCTGCTGCTGTAACCCATGGTCCGGTCTGATGTTAGACTGGGATTGAACTCTGTATGCCTAAGCCAATCGATGACGAGCGGGCGGGCGAGCGGGCGAGCACTACGTCGACCAGAGAGACGGGATGCGCAAGCCGTGGATCGATAGGGTGGTTGTTGGGTTTAGGCACATCTTCATATTTCTGCATGCCAATGCCATTTTTATGGCATGTAAATTCAAACAATGGTCCCTTAAGCCTTCACATGAAGTTTCATGGCAAGACGACTCTTTTCTATTTTTCATGATTTTTGAAACTTTTTGCAGTTCGGGATTTTTTAAAATTTTTGGAAGGAGTTTTCACCCCAAACTTGGTAGACGTGATCCTTGTATTTTTGTTGGCAAGCACAAAAACATACAGCAAAAAACTCGAAGTGTACAAGATTTTGTGACCATTTGAAGAAAGTGTCTCCATTTCAGACACTTTAATGGCTACTGGCAACAAACCTGTAAAATCTCAAATGCTCTTTAAGGGGGTGTGAGTTCTCGAGGTTTGATGAGGGATAGGGGGCCAATATAAGGGCCAAGTACAAGCACCCATCGTACATCATGTGTGCACACCCCCCTGACCCCACCGATCGCTGGAACCCCAATGCCGCCAGTCAGGTTCTTCGGCAATGCTCTCGTGATGGTGCCCCGGCGAAGAAAAATGTGGCACCAGCACATGCCCGAGCCCAGCATGTGCTACCTCAACCCTCAGTCCTGTCCAATCTTAGACTGGAAATGAACTCCGTATGCTTAGATTGCGAATGAACTCCTTATGCCTAAGTCAACCCACGAAACGAGCGTATGGGCGCTCAGCCGGACAGAAGGGCGAGATGCGCAAGTCGGGGATCGATTGGGTCCCCCTCTACGTTTTGCTGATCCTGCTATCGTAACCCGTGGTCCGGTCTGATCTTAGACTAGGATTGAACTCTGTATGCGTAAGCCAACCGATGAAACGAGCGGGCGGGCGGGCGGGCACTGCGCCGGCCAGAGAGACGGGATGCGCAAGCCGTGTATCGATAGGGTGGTAGGTGGGTTTAGGCACATCTTCATATTTCTATGTGCCGATGGAATTTTTATGGCTTGTAAATTCATACAATGGTCCCTTAAGCCTTCACGCGAAGTTTCATGGCAAGACGACTCGTTTTCTATTTTTCACGATTTTTGAAACTTTTTGCGGTTCAGGATTTTTTAAACTTTTTTTGAAAGGAGTTTTGGCCCCAAACTTGGTAGATGTGATCCTTGTATTTTTGTTGGCATGCACAAAAAAATTCAACTAAAAACTCGAAGTGTACAATATTTTGTGACCATTTGAAAAAAGTGTCCCCATTTCAGACACTTTAATGGCTACTGGCAGCAAACCTGTAAAATCTCAAACGCTCTTTAAGGAGGTGTGAGTTCTCGAGGTTTGATGAGGGATAAGGGGCAAATATAAGGGATAAGGGGTGAATATAAAGGCCAAGTACCAGCACCCATCGCATGTCATGTAAGCACAACCCCCCTCCCCGGCCCTCCCGATCGTCGGAACCCCAACACCTCCAATCAGGTTCTCCGACGATGCTCCGACGATGGTTCCCCGATGAAGAAAAATACGGCACCAGCACATGCCTGAGCCAGCATGTGCTACCGTAACCCTCGGTCCAGTCCGATCTTAGACTGGGAATGAACTCCGTATGCTTAGACTGGCAATGAACTCCGTATGCTTAGACTAGGAATGAACTCCGTATGCCTAAGTCAACCCACAAAACGAGCGTGCGGGCACTCAGCTGGCTAGAGCGGCAGGATGCACAAGCCGGGGATCGATCGGGTCCCCCTCTGTGTGCTACCGATGCTGCTGTAGCAACCCTTGGTCCGGATCGATCTTAGACTGGGAATGAACTCCGTATGCCTAAGTCAACCCACGAAACGAGCGTACGGGTGCTCCGCTGGCCAGATGGGCGGGATGCGCAAGCCAGGGATCGACTGGGTCCCTCTCTGCGTGCTGCCGATCCTGCTGTCGCAACCTTCGGTCCGGTCCAGTCTTGGACTGGGAATGAACTCTATATGCCTAAGCCAACCGACGAAACGAGCGGGCGGGCAGGCGGGCGGGCACTACGTCGGCCAGAGAGACAGGATTTGTAAGCCATGGATCGATAGGGTGGTAGGTTGGTTTAGGCACATCTCCATATTTCTACGTGCCAATGCAATTTTTATGGCCTGTAAATTCATACAATGGTCCCTTAAGCTTTCACATGAAGTTTCATGGCAGGACGACTCATATTCGGGATTTTTTAAATTTTTTTTGGAAGGAGTTTTGTCCCCAAACTTGGTAGACGTGATCCTTGTATTTTTTTGGCACGTACAAAAAAATTTAGCTAAAAACTCGAAGTGTACAAGATTTTGTGACCATTTGAAAAAAGTGTCCCTATTTAGGACACTTTAACAGCTACTGGCAGCAAACCTGTAAAATCTCAAATGCTCTTTAAGGGGGTGTGAGTTCTCAAGGTTTGATGAGGGATAGGGGGCCAATATAAGCACCAAGTGCCAGCACCCATCGCACATCATGTGCGCACAACCCCCTCGGCCCCCCCGATCATCGAAACCCCAATGTCGTCGGTCAAGTTCTCCGACGATGTTACCCCGGTGAAGAAAAATGTGGCACCAGCACATGCCCGAGCCCAGCATGTGCTGCCAAAACCCTCGGTCCTATCCGATCTTAGACTAGGAATGAACTCGATATGCTTAGACTGGGAATGAACTTCGTATGCCTAAGTCAACCCATTAAACGAGCGTGCGGGCGCTCAGCCGGCATGAGAGGCGGGATGCGTAAGTCGGGGATCGGCTGGGTCCCCCTCTGCGTGCTACCGATCCTGGTACCGCAACCCTTGGTCCAGTCTGATCTTGACTGGGAATGAACTCCGTATGCCTAAGCCAACCGACGAAACGAGGGGGCAGGCGAGCGGGCACTACGCCGCTAGAGAGACGTGATGCGCAAGCCGTGGATCGATAGGGTGGTAGGTGGGTTTAGGCAGATCTTCATATTTCTGCATGCCATTGCCATTTTTATGGCTTGTAAATTCATACAATGGTCTCTTAAGCCTTCACGTGAAGTTTCATGGCAAGACTACTCATTTTCTATTTTTCACGATTTTGTGACGATTCGAAACTTGAAGTTTACAAGATTTTGTGACCATTCAAAACTCGAAGAAATTCGAAACATCTTCAAATTTCTGTGTGCCAATGAAATTTTTATGGCTTGTAAATTCTTACAATGGTCCCTTAAGCCTTCACACGAAGTTTCATGGCTAGATGACTCGTTTTCTATTTTTCATGATTTTCAAAACTTTTTACGGTTTGGGATATTTTAAACTTTTTTTGAAAGGAGTTTTGGCCCCAAACTTGGTAGACGTGATCCTTGTATCTTTGTTGGCATGCACAAAAAAATTCAACTAAAAACTCAAAGTGTACAAGATTTTGTGACCATTTGAAAAAAGTGTCCCCATTTTAGATACTTTAATGGCTACTGGCAACAAACCTGTAAAATCTCAAATGCTCTTTAAAGGGGTGTGAGTTCTCCAGGTTTGATGAGGGATAGGGGGCGAATATAAGGGCCAAGTACCAGCACGCATCGCACATCATGTGCGCACAACCCCTCCCTGGCACCCCGATTGTCGGAACCCCAATGCCTCTGGTCAGGTTCTCCGGCGATGGTGCCCCGACGAAGAAAAATGCGGCTCCAGCACATGCCCGAGCCAACATGTGCTACCGTAACCCTCAGTCCGGTCCAATCTTAGACTGGGAATGAACTCTATTGCTTAGACTATGAATGGACTCCGTATGCCTAAGTCAACCCACGAAACGAGCGTGTGGGCACTCAGTCGGCCAGAGGGGTGGGATGCACAAGTCGGGGATCGACCGGGTCCCCCTCTGCATGCTACCGATCCTGCTGTAGCAACCCTCGATCCGGTCTGATCTTAGACTGGGAATGAACTCGTATGCCTAAGTCAACCCCTGAAACGAGTGTACGGGCGCTCAGCCGACCAGAGGGGCAGGTACGTAAGTCGGGGATCGACCGGGTCCCCCTCTGCGTGCTGTCGATCTTGCTGTCACAACCTTTGGTCCGGTTCGATGTTGGACTTGGAATGAACTCCGTTTGCCTAACTCAACCGACGAAACGAGCGGGCGGGCAGGCACTACGTCGGCCAGGGTGACGGGATGCGCAAGCCATGGATCGATAGGGTGGTAGGTGGGTTTAGGCGTATCTTATATTTCTACGTGCCAATGCCATTTTTATGGCCTGTAAATTCATACAATGGTCCCTTAAGCCTTCACGTGTAGTTTCATGGCAAGATGACTCGTTTTTATTTTTCACGATTTTCAAAACTTTTTGCTATTCGGGATTTTTAAAATTTTTTCGAAAGGATTTTTGTCCCCAAACTTGGTAGACATGATCCTTGAATTTTTTTGGCACGTACAAAAAAATTCAGCTAAAAACTCGAAGTATACAAGATTTTGTGACCATTTGAAAAAAGTGTCCCCATTTAAGACACTTTAACGGCTACTGGCAGCAAACCTGTAAAATCTCAAATGCTCTTTAAGGGGGTGTGAGTTCTCGAGGTTTGATGAGGGATAGGGGGCCAATATAAGCGCCAAGTGCCAGCACCCATCCACATCATGTGCGCACCCAACCCCCGACCCCTCCGATCGTCGAAACCCCAATGCCGCCGGTCAGGTTCTCCGATGATGCTCCCCCGGTGAAGAAAAATGCGGCACCAGAACATGCCCAAGCCCAGCATGTGCTGCCGTAACCCTCGGTCTGGTCCGATCTTAGACTGGGTATGAACTCCATATGGTTAGACTGGGAATGAACTCCGTATGCCTAAGTCAACCCACGAAACGAGCGTGCGGGCGCTCAGCCGGCCAGAGGGGCGGGATGCGCCAGTCGGGGATCGGTCGGGTCCCCCTCTGCGTGCTGCCGATCCTAATACCGCAACCCTCGATCCGGTCTGATCTTGACTGGGAATGAACTCCGTATGCCTAAGCCGACCGACGAAACGAGCGGGCCGGTGGGCGGGCGGGCACTACACCGGCCAGAGAGACGGGATGCGCAAGCCATGGATCGATAGGGTGGTAGGTGGGTTTAGCACATCTTCATATTTCTGCATGCTATTGCCATTTTTATGGCTTGTAAATTCATACAATGGTCTCTTAAGACTTCACATGAAGTTTCATGGCAAGACTACTCGTTTTCTTTTTTTCACGATTTTCGAAACTCTTTGCGGTTCGGGATTTTTTAAAATTTTTTCGGAAGGAGTTTTGGCCCAAAACTTAGTAGTCGTGATCCTTGTATTTTTTTTGGCACGCACAAAAAAATTCAGCTAAAAACTCAAAGTTTACAAGATTTTGTGACCATTTGAAAAAAGTGTCCCCATTCCAGACACTTTAAAGGCTACTGGCAGCAAACATGTAAAATCTCAAATGCTCTTTAAGGGGGTGTGAGTTCTCAAGGTTTCATGAGGGATAGGGGGCCAATATAAGGGCCAAGTACCAGCACCCATCGCACAACATGTGCGCACACCCACCCCGGCCCCCTCGATCGTCGGAACCCCAATGTCGTCGATCAGGTTCTCCGGCATGCTCCGGCGTTGGTGCCTCGATGAAGAAAAATGCTGCACCAGCACATGCTCGAGCCCAGCATGTGCTGCCGCAACCCTCGGTCTGGTCTGATCTTAGACTGGGAATGAACTCCGTATGCCTGAGTCAACCCACGAAACGAGCATGCGAGCGCTCAGCTGACGAGAGGGGCGGGATGCGCAAGCCAGGGATAGGTCGGGTCCCCCTCTGCGTACTGCCGATCCTGCTACTGTAACCTTCAGTTCAGTCCGATCTTAGACTGGGAATGAACTCCGTATGCCTAAGCCAACCGACAAAACAAGCGGGCGGGCGGTCGGGCACTACGTCGGCCATAGAGATGCGATGCGCAAGCCGTGGATCGATAGGGTGGTAGGTGGGTTTAGGCACATCTTCATATTTCTGCATGCCAATGCCATTTTTATGGCTTGTAAATTCATACAATGGTCCCTTAAGCCTTCATGTGAAGTTTTATGGCAAGACGACTCGTTTTCTATTTTTCACGATTTTCAAAACGTTTTGCTGTTCGGGATTTTTTAAAATTTTTTCGGAAGGAGTTTTGGCCCCAAACTTGGTAGATGTGATCCTTGTAATTTTTTTCGCATGCACAAAAAAATTCAGCTAAAAAATCGAAGTGTACAAGATTTTGTGACCATTTGAAAAAAGTGTCCCCATTTCAGACACTTTAATGGCTATTGGCAGCAAACCTGTAAAATCTCAAATGTTCTTTAAGGGGGTGTGAGTTCTCGAGGTTTGATGAGGGATAAGGGGCCAATATAAGGGCCAAGTACCAGCACCCATCGCACATCATGTGCCCAAACCCCCCGGCCCCCCGATCGCCGAAACCCCAATGCCGCTGGTCAGGTTCTCCGGTGATTTTTCGGTGATGGTGCCCGACGAAGAAAAATGTGACACCAGCACATGCCTGACCCAGCATGTGCTGTCGTAACCCTCATTCTGGTCTGATCTTAGAATGGGAAGGAACTCCGTATGCTTAGACTGGGAATGAACTCCGTATGCCTAAGTCAACCCACAAAACCAGCGTGCGGGCACTCAGCTGACCAAAGGGGCGGGATGCGCAAGTCGGGGATCGGTGGGTCCCCCTCTGCGTGCTGCCGATCCTGCTGCCACAATCCTTGATCCGATCTGATCTTAGACTGGGAATGAACTCCGTATGCCTAAGCCAGCCGACGAAATGAGCGGGCGGGCGGGCACTACACTAGCCAGAGAGACGGGATGCGCAAGCCGTGGATCGATAGGGTTGTAGGTGGGTTTAGGCACATCTTTATGTTTCTACGTGCCAATGCCATTTTTATGGCTTGTAAATTCATACAATGGTCCTTTAAGCCATCACGTGAAGTTTCATCGCAAGACGACTCATTTTCTAATTTTCTCAATTTTTACGGTTAGGATTGTTTAAAATTTTTTCGGAAGGAGTTTTGGCCCCAAACTTGGTAGAAAAAAAATTCAGCTGAAAACTCGAAGTGCACAAGATTTTGTGACCAATTGAAAAAAGTGTCCCCATTTCAGACACTTTAATGGCTACTGGCAGCAAACTTGTAAAATCTCAAATGTTCTTTCTGGGGGTGTGAGTTCTCGAGGTTTGATGAGGTATAGGGGGCCAATATAAGGGCCAAGTACCAGCACCGATCACACATCATGTGTGCACACCCCCCGGCCCCCCCGATCGTCGGAACCCTCAATGCCGCCGGTCAGGTTCTCCGACGATGCTCCGACGATGGTGCCCTGACGAAGAAAAATGCAGCACCAGCACATGCCTGAGCCCAGCATGTCCTGTCGTAACCCTCAGTCCGGTCCGATCTTAGACTGGGAATGAACTCCGTATGCTTAGACTGGGAATGAACTCCATATGCCTGAGTCAACCCATGAAACGAGCATGTGGGCACTCAGCCGGCCAAAGGGGCGGGATGCACAAGTCAAGGATCTGTCGGGTCCCCCTCTGTGTGCTGTCGATCCTGCTGCCACAACCCTTAGTCTGGTCCAATCTTAGACTGGGAATGAACTCCGTATGCCTAAGCCAACCGACGAAACGAGCGGGCGGGCAGGCGGGCTCTACCCCGGCCAGAGAGGGATGCGTAAGCCGTGGATCGATAGGGTGGTAGGTGGGTTTGGAGACATCTTCATATTTCTGCATGCCAATGCCATTTTTATGGCTTGTAAATTCATACAATCGTCCCTTAAGCATTCACGTGAAGTTTCATGGCAAGACGACTCGTTTTCTATTTTTCATGATTTTTGAAACTTTTTAGGGTTCGGGATTTTTTAAAATTTTTTCGGAAGGAGTTTTGACCCCAAACCTTTTAGACGTGATCCATGTATTTTTGTCAGCATGCACGAAAAAATTCAGCTAGAAACTCAAAGTTTACAACATTTTGTGGCCATTTGAAAAAAATTTCCCCATTTCAGACACTTTAATCGCTACTGGCAGCAAACCTATAAAATCTCAAATCCCCTTTAAGGGGGTGTGAGTTCTCGAGGTTTGATGAGGGATAGGGGGACAATATAAGGGATAGGTAGCAGCACCCATCGCACATCATGTGCGCACACCCCCCGGCCCCTCCGATCGCCGGAACCCCAATGCCGTCGGTCAGGTTCTCCGACGATGCTCTGGCGATGGTGCCCCAACGAAGAAAAATGTGGTACCAGCACTTGCCCAAGCCCAGCATGTGCTACCGAACCAGCAGTCCAGTCTGATCTTAGATTGGGAATGAACTCTGTATGCTTAGACTGGGAATGAACTTCGTATGCCTAAGTCAACCAACGAAACAAGCGAGCGGGCGCTCAGCCGACCAGAGGGGCGAAATGCGCAAGCCGAGGATCGACCGGGTCCCCCTCTATGTACTGTCGATCTTGTTGCCGAAACCCTCGATCTGGTCCAATCTTAGATTGGGAATGAACTCCATATGCCTAAGCCAACCGACAAAACGAGCGAGCGGGCGGGCAGGCGGCCACTACGCTGGCCAGAGAGACGGGATGTGTAAGCCGTGGATCGATAGGGTGGCAGGTGGGTTTAGGCACATCTTCATATTTCTACGTGCCAATGCCATTTTTATGGCTTGTAAATTCATACAATGGTCCCTTAAGCATTCACGTGAAGTTTCATGGCAAGACGACTCGTTTTCTATTTTTCATGATTTTTGAAACTTTTTACGGTTTGGGATTTTTTTAAATTTTTTCGGAAGGACTTTTAGCCCCAAAGTTGGTATATGTGATCGTTGTATTTTTTTTGGGGTGCACAAAAAAATTCAGCTAAAAACTCGAAGTGCACAAGACTTTGTGACCATTTGAAAAAAGTGTCCCCATTTTAGACACTTTAATGGCTACTGGAAGCAAACCTGTAAAATCTCAAATGCTCTTTAAGGGGGTGTGAGTTCTCAAGGTTTGATAAGGGATAGGGGGCCAATATAAGGGCCAAGTACCAGCACCCATTGCACATCATGTGTGCACACCCCCTCGATGTTTGCACACCCCAATGCGGCTGATCAGGTTCTCCGACGAGGCTTCGGCGATGGTGCCCCGACGAACAAAAATGCGGCACCAGCACTTGCCTGAGCCCAGCATGTGCTGCCGTAACCCTCGGTCCGGTCCGATCTTAGACTGGGAATGAACTCCGTATGCTTAGACTGGGAATGAACTCCGTATGCCTAAGTCAACCCACGAAACGAGCGTGCGGGCGCTCAGCCGGCCAGAGGGACGAGATGCGCAAGCCGGGGATCATCTTCATATTTCTGTGTGCCAATGCCATTTTTATGGCTTGTAAATTCATACAATGGTCCCTTAAGCATTCACGTGAAGTTTCATGGTAAGACGGTTTGGGATTTTTTAAAATTATTTCGGAAGGCATATTGGCCCCAAACTGATTAGACCTGATCCTTGTATTTTTGTTGGCATGCACAAAAATATTTCAGCTAAAAACTCGAAGTGTACAAGAGTTTGTGATCATTTGAAAAAAGTGTCCTCATTTCAGACACTTTAACGGCTACTGGTAGCAAACCTGTAAAATCTCAAATGCTCTTTAAGGGGGTGTGAGTTCTTGAGGTTTGATGGGGGATAGGGGGCCAATATAAGGGCCAAGAACCAGCACCCATCGCACATCATGTGTGCACACCCCCGCGACCCCACCGATCGCCGAAACCCTAAAGCCGCCGGTCAGGTTCTCCAACGATGCTCCGACGATGGTGCCTCAGCGAAGAAAAATATGGCACCAGCACATGCTCGAGCCCAGCATGTGCTGTCATAACCCTCGGTCTAATCCGATCTTAGACTGGGAATGAACTCCATATGCTTAGAATGGGAATGAACTCTGTATGCCTAAGTCAACCCATGAAACGAGCGTGCGGGCGCTCAGCCGGCCAGACGGGTGGGATGCGCAAATTGGGGATCGTTCGGGTCCCCCTTTGCGTGCTGCCAATCCTGCTGCCACAACCCTCGGTCCGATCCGATCTTAGACTGGGAATGAACTCCCTATGCCTAAGCCAACCGACGAAACGAGCGGGCGGATGGGTGGGCAATACGTCGGCCAGAGAGACAGGATGCGCAAGCCGTGGATCGATAGGGTGGTAGGTGGGTTTAGGCACTTCTTCATATTTTTGCATGCCAATGACATTTTTATGGCTTGTAAATTCATACAATGGTCCCTTAAGCCTTCACGTGAAGTTTCATGGGAAGACAACTCGTTTTTTATTTTTCACGATTTTTGAAACTTTTTACGGTTCGGGATTTGTTAAAATTTTTTCGAAGAAGTTTTCACCCCAAACTTGGTAGACGTGATCTTTTATTTTTTTGGCATGCAAAAAAAAATTCAGCTAAAAACTCGAAGTGTACAGGATTCTGTGACCATTTGAAAATAGTGTCCGCATTTCAGACACTTAAATGGCTACTGGCAGCAAACCTGTAAAATCTCAAATGCTCTTTAAGGGGGTGTGAGTTCTCGAGGTTTGATAAGGGATAGGGGGCCAATATAAGGGCCAAGTACCAGCACCCATCGCACATCATGTGCGCACACCCCTTGGCCCCCCCGATTGCCAGTACCCTAATACCGTCGGTCAGGTTCTTCGGCGATGGTGCCCCGACGAAGAAAAATATGGCACCAGCACATGCCCGAGCCTAGCATGTGCTACCGTAACCCTTGGTCTGATCCAATCTTAGACTGGGAATGAACTCCGTATGCCTAAGTCAACCCACGAAATGAACGTGCGGGTGCTCAACCGGCCAAAGGGGCGGGATGCTTAAGACGGGGATCGATCGGGCCCCCCTCTACGTGCTATCGATCCTGCTGTCGCAACCTTCAGTCCGATCCGATCTTAGATTGGGAATGAACTCCGTAAGCCTAAGCCAACCGACGAAACGAGCGGGTGGGTGGGCGGGCGGGCACTACGCTGGCCAGAGAGCCGGGATGCACAAGCCGTGGATCAATAGAGTGGTAGGCGGGTTTAGGCACATCTTTATATTTCTGTGTGCCAATGCCTTTTTTATGTCTTGTAAATTCAAACAATGGTCCCTTAAGCCTTCACGTGAAGTTTCATGGCAAGACGACTCGTTTTATCTTTTTCACGATTTTTGAGGATTTTTTAAAATTTTTTCAGAAGGAGTTGTGGCCCCAAACTTGGCATGCATAAAAAAATTCAGCTAAAAACTTGAAGTGTACAAGATTTTGTGACCATTTGGAAAAAATGTCCCCATTTTAGACACTCTAATGGCTACTGGCAGCTAACCTATAAAATCTCAAATGCTTTTTAAGGGGGTGTAAGTTCTCGAGGTTTGATGAGGGATAGGGGGCCAATATAAGGGCCAAGTACCAGCACCCATCGCACATCTTGTGCGCACACCCCCCCGGCCCCCCAGATCGTCGGAACCCTAATGCAGCCGGTCAGGTTCTCCAGCGATGCTCCGGGGATGGTTCCCCGGTGAAGAAAAATATGACACCAGCATATGCCCGACCCCAGCATGTGCTACCGTAACCCTCAGTTCAGTCCGATCTTAGACTGGGAATGAACTCTGTATGCTTAGACTGGGAATGAACTCTGTATGCCTAAGTCAACCCACGAAATGAACGTGTGGGCGCTCAGTCAGCCAGAGGGGCGGGATGCGTAAGACGGGGATCGATCAGGTCCCCCTCTGCGTTCTATCGATCTTCCTGCCGCAACCCTCAGTTCGGTCTGATCTTAGACTGGGAATGAACTCCGTATGCCTAAGCCAACCGACGAAACAAGCGGGCAAACGGACGGGTGGGTACTACGCCAGCCAGAGACACGGGATGCGCAAGCCGTGGATCGATAGGTTGGTAGGTGGGTTTAGGCACATCTTCATATTTTTGCATGCCAATGCCATTTGTATGGCTTGTAAATTCATACAATGGTCCCTTAAGCCTTCACGCGAAGTTTGATGGCAAGACGACTCGTTTTTTATTTTTCATGATTTTTGAAACTTTTTACGGTTCTAGATTTTTCAAAAATTTTTTCGAAGGAGTTTTGGCCCCAAACTTTGTAGACGTGATCCTTCTATTTTTGTTGGCATGCAAAAAAAAATTCAGCTAAAAACTCAAAGTGTACAAGATTTTGTGACCATTTGAAAAAAGTGTCCCCATTTCAGACACTTTAATGGCTACTGGCAGCAAACCTGTAAAATCTCAAATGCACTTTAAGGAGGTGTGAGTTCTCAAGGTTTGATGAGGGATAGGGGGCCAATATAAGGGCCAAGTACCAGCACCCATCACACATCATGTGCGCACACCCCCCTGGCCCCCTCGATCTCCGAAACCCCAATGTCGTCGGTCAGGTTTTCGGCGATGCTCCGGCGATGGTGCCTCGGCGAAGAAATATGTGGCGCTAGCACATGCCCGAGCCCAGCAAGTGCTGTCGTAAGCCTCAGTCCGATCCGATCTTAGACTGGGAATGAACTCCGTATTCTTAGACTGGGAATGAACTCCGTATGCCTAAGTCAACACACGAAACGAGCGTGCGGGCACTCAGCCGGCCAGAGGGGCAGGATGCGCAAGACGGGGATCGATCGGGTCCCCCTTCATGTGCTGTCGATCTCGCTGCCGCAATGCTCGGTCTGATCCAATCTTAGACTGGGAATGAACTTCGTATGCCTAAGCCAACCGACGAAACGAGCGGGTAGGCGGGCGGGCAGGCACTACGTCGGCCAGAGAGAAAGGATGAACAAGCCGTGGATCAATAGGGTGGCAGGTGGGTTTAGGCACATCTTCATATTTCTATGAGCCAATGCCATTTTTATGGCTTGTAAATTCATACAATGGTCCCTTAAGACTTCACGTGAAGTTTAATGGCAAGACGACTCGTTTTCTATTTTTCACGATTTTTTAACTTTTTGCGGTTTGGGATTTTTTAAAATTTTTTTGGAAGGAGTTTTGGCTCCAAACTTGGTAGATGTGATCCTTGTATTTTTTTTGCCATGCACAAAAAAATTCAGCTAAAAACTCGAATTGTACAAGATTTTGTGACCATTTGAAAAAGTGACCCCATTTCGGATACTTTAATGGCTACTGGCAGCAAACTTGTAAAATCTCAAATGCTCTTTAAGGGGGTGTGAGTTCTCGAGGTTTGATGAGGGATAGGGGGCCAATATAAGGGCCAATATAAGGGCCAAGTACCAGCACCTATCGCAGATCATGGGCGTACACCCAATCGTCGGAACCCCAATGCCGTCGGTCAGGTTCTCCGACGATGGTGCCCTGACAAAGAAAAATGCGGCACCAGCACATGCCCGAGCCCAGCATGTGTTGCTGCAACCCTTGGTCCGGTCCGATCTTAGACTGGGAATGAACTCCGTATGCTTAAGTCAACCCACGAAATGATCGTGCGGGCGCTCAGCCGGCCAGAGGGGCGGGATGCGTAAGCCGGGGATCGGTCGGGTCCCCCTCTACATGCTACCGATCCTACTGTAGCAGCCCTCGGTCCGGTCCGATCTTGGTCCGGGAATGAACTCCGTTTGCCTAAGCCAACCGATGAAACAAGCGGGCGGGTGGGCGTGCGGGCATTACGACGGCCAGAGAGACGGGATGCGCAAGACGTGGATTGATAGGGCGGCAGGTGGGTTTAGGCACATCTTCATATTTCTGCATACCAATGCCATTTTCATGGCTTGTAAATTCATACAATGGTCCCTTAAGCCTTCACGTGAAGTTTCATGGCAAGACGACTCGTTTTCTATTTTTCATGATTTTTGAAACTTTTTGCGGTTTAGAATTTTTTAAAATTTTTTTGGAAGTTGTTTTTGCACCAAATTTGGTAGACGTGATCCTTGTATTTTTTTTGGCGTGCACAAAACAATTCAGCTAAAAACTCGAAGTGTACAAGATTTTGTGACCATTTGAAAAAAGTGTACCCATTTCAGACACTTTAATGGCTACTGGCAGCAAACTTGTAAAATCTCAAAGGCTCTTTAAGGGGGTGTGAGTTCTAGAGGTTTGATGAGGGATAGGGGGCCAATATAAGGGCCAAGTACCAGCACCCATCGCACATCATGTACGCACACCCCCCATCCCCCCGATCGCCGGAACCCCAATGCCGCCAGTCAGGTTCTCCGACGATGCTGCGACGAAGAAAAATATGGCACCAGCACATGCCCAAGCCTAGCATGTACTGTCGCAACCCTTGGTCCGGTCCGATCTTAGACTAGGAATGAACTCCGTATGCTTACACTGGGAATGAACTCCGTATGCCTAAGTCAACGCACGAAAAGAGCGTGCGGGCACTCAACCGACCAGAGGGGCGGGATGCGCAAGCCGGGGATCGGCCGGGTCCCCCTCTGCGTGCTGCCGATCCTACTGTGACAACCCTCAATCCGGTCTGATCTTAGACTAGGAATGAACTCCGTATGCCTAAGCCAACCGACGAAACGAGTGGGCGGGCGGGCACTACGTCGGCCAGAGAGATGGGATGCGCAAGCCGTGTATCGATAGGGTGGTAGGTGGGTTTAGGCACATCTTCATATTTCTGCATGCCAATGCCATTTTTATGGCTTGTAAATTCATACAATGGTCCCTTAAGCCTTCACGTTAAGTTTCATGGCAGGACAACTCATTTTCTATTTTTCACGATTTTCAAAACTTTTTACGGTTCGGGATTTTTTTGAAAGGAGTTTTGGCCCTAAACATGGTAGACGTGATCCTTGTATTTTTGTTGGCATGCATAAGAAAATTCAGCTAAAAACTCGAAGTGTACAAGATTTTTTGACCATTTGAAAAAAGTGTTCCCATGTCAGACACTTTAATGGCTACTAGCAGCAAACCTGTAAAATCTCAAATGCTCTTTAAAGGGGTGTGAGTTCTTGAGGTTCGATGAGGGATAGGGGGCCAATATAAGGGCCAAGTACCAGCACCCATCGCACACCATGTGCGCACACCACCCCGGCCCACCCGATCACCGGAACCCCAATGCCGCCGATCAGGTTCTTCGGCGATGCTCTGGAGATGGTGCCCCGACGAAGAAAAAAATGGCACCAGCACATGCTCGAGCCCAACATGTGTTGCTGCAACCCTTGGTCCGGTCCGATCTTAGACTGGGAATTAACTCCATATGCTTAGACTGGGAATGAACTCTGTATGCTTAAGTCAACCCACGAAACGAGCGTGCGGGCGCTCAGCCGACCAGAGGGGCGAGATGCGCAAGCCGGGGATCGGTTGGGTCCCCCTCTACATGCTGCCAATCCTGCTACAGCAGCCCTCGGTCCGGTCCGATCTTGGTCTGGGAATGAACTCCGTATGCCTAAGCCAACCGACGAAACGAGTGGGCGGACGGGCGTGCGGGCACTACGCCGGGCAGAGAGACGGGATGCGCAAGCCGTGGATCGATAGGGCAGCAGGTGGGTTTAGGCACATCTTCATATTTTTGCATGCCAATGCCATTTTCATGGCTTGTAAATTCATACAATGGTCCTTAAGCCTTCACGTGAAGTTTCATGGCAAGACGACTCGTTTTCTATTTTTCACGATTTTTGAAACTTTTTGCGGTTCGAAATTTTTAAAACTTTTTTTCGAACGTGTTTTGGCCCCAAACTTGGTAGCCGTGATCCTTGTATTTTTTTTGGCATGCACAAAAAAAATTCAGCTAAAAACTAGAAGTGTACAAGATTTTGTGACCATTTGAAAAAACTGTCCCCATTTCAGACACTTTAATGGCTACTGGCAACAAACTTGTAAAATCTCGAACGCTCTTTAAGGGGGTGTGAGTTCTGGAGGTTTGATGAGGGATAGGGGGCCAATATAAGGGCCAAGTACCAGCACCCATTGCACACCATGTGCGCACACCCCCCGCCCCCCGATCGCCGGAACCCCAATGCCGTCCGGTCAGGTTCTTCGGTGATGCTCCGGTGAAGAAAAATATGGCACCAGCACATTCCCAAGCCCAACATGTGCTGCCGCAACCCTCGGTCCGGTCCGATCTTAGACTGGGAATGAACTCCATATGCTTAGACTAGGAATGAACTCCGTATGCCTAAGTCAACCCATGAAACGAGTGTGCGGGCACTCAACCGGCCAGAGGGGCGGGATGCACAAGCCGGGGATCGGCTGGGTCCCCCTCTGCGTGCTACCGATCCTGCTACCGCAACCGTCAATCTGGTCCAATCTTAGACTGGGAATGAACTCCGTATGCCTAAGCCAACCGACGAAACGAGCGGGCGGGCGGGCACTATGCCGACCAGAGAGACTGGGAATGAACTCTGTATGCTTAAGTCAACCCACGAAATGAGCGTGCGGGCGTTCAGCCGGCCAGAGGGGCGAGATGCGCAAGCCGGGGATTGATTGGGTCCCCCTCTACATGCTGCCAATCCTGCTACAGCAGCCCTCGGTCCGGTCCGATCTTGGTCTGGGAATGAACTCCGTATGCCTAAGCCAACCGACGAAACGAGCGGGCGGACGGGCGTGTGGGCACTACACCGGGCAGAGAGACAGGATGCGCAAGCCGTGGACCGATAGGGCAGCAGGTGGGTTTAGGCACGTCTTCATATTTTTGCATGCCAATGCCATTTTCATGGCTTGTAAATTCATACAATGGTCCCTTAAGCCTTCACGTGAAGTTTCATGGCAAGACGACTCGTTTTCTATTTTTCATGATTTTTGAAACTTTTTGCGGTTCGATATTTTTAAAACTTTTTTTCGAACGTGTTTTAGCCCCAAACTTGGTAGACGTGATCCTTGTATTTTTTTTGGCGTGCACAAAAAAATTCAGCTAAAAACTGGAAGTGTACAAGATTTTGTGACCATTTGAAAAAACTGTCCCCATTTCAGACACTTTAATGGCTACTGGCAGCAAACTTGTAAAATCTCGAACGCTCTTTAAGGGGGTGTGAGTTCTGGAGGTTTGATAAGGGATAGGGGGCCAATATAAGGGCCAAGTACCAGCACCCATTGCACACCATGTGCGCACACCCCCCCGGCCCCTCCGATCGTCAGAACCCTAATGCCGCCAGTCCGGTTCTTCGGCGATGCTCTGACAAAGAAAAATATGGCACCAGCACATGCCCAAGCCCAGCATGTGCTGCTGCAACCCTCGGTCCAGTCTGATCTTAGACTGTGAAATGAACTCCGTATGCTTAGACTGGAATGAACTTCCGTATGCCTAAGTCAACCATGAAACGAGCGTACGGGCACTCAACCGGGTAGAGGGGCGGGATCCGCAAGCCGGGGATCGGTCGGGTCCCCCTCTGCATGCTACCGATCCTGCTACCGCAACCATCAATCTGGTCCAATCTTAGACTGGGAATGAACTCCGTATGCCTAAGCCAACCGACGAAACGAGCGGACGGGCGGGCACTATGCCGACCAGAGAGACGGGATGCGCAAGCCGTGTATCGATAGGGTGGTAGGTTGGTTTAGGCACATCTTTATATTTTTGCATGCCAATGCCATTTTTATGGCTTGTAAATTCATACAATGGTCCCTTAAGCCTTCACGTTAAGTTTCGTGGCAAGATGACTCCTTTTCTATTTTTCACGATTTTCAAAACTTTTTGCGGTTCGGGATTTTTTAAAAATTTTTTTAAAGGATTTTTGGCCCCAAACTTGGTAGACGTGATCCTTGTATTTTTGTTGGCATGCCTAAAACAATTCAGCTAAAAACTCGAAGTGTACAAGATTTTTTGACCATTTGAAAAAATTGTCCCCATTTCAGACACTTTAATGGCTACTGGCAACAAACCTGTAAAATCTCAAATGCTCTTTAAGGGGGTGTGAGTTCTCAAGGTTTGATGAGGGATAGGGGGCCGATATAAGGGCCAAGTACCAGCACCCACGCACACCATGTGCGCACACCCCCCCGGCCCCCCGATCATCGGAACCCCAATGCCGTCGGTCAGGTTCTCCGGCAATGCTCCGACGATGGTGCCCTAGCGAAGAAAAATGCGGCACCAGCACATGCCCGAGCCCAGCATGTGCTGCCGTAACCCTCGGTCCAGTCCGATCTTAGACTGGGAAAGAACTTCGTATGCTTAGACTGGGAATGAACTCTGTATGCCTAAGTCAACCCATGAAACGAGCGTGCGAGCGTTCAACCTGCCTGAGGGGCGGGATGCGCAAGCCGAGGATCGATCGGGTCCCCCTCTGTGTGCTGTCGATCCTGTTGTCGCAACCCTCAATCCTGTCCGATCTTAGACTGGGAATGCACTCCGTATGCCTAAGCCAATTGACGAAACGAGCGGACGGGCGGGCAGGCGGGGATTACGCCGGCTAGAGAGACGGGATGCGCAAGCCGTGGATCGATAGGGTGGTAGGTGGGTTTAGGAACTTCTTCATATTTCTGCGTGCTAATGCCATTTTTATGCCTTGTAAATTCATACAATGATCCTTGTATTCTTGTTGGCATGCACCAAAAAATTCAGCTAAAAACTTAAAGTGTACAAGATTTTGTGACCATTTGAAAAAAGTGTCCCCATTTCAGACACTTTACTGGCTACTGGCAGCAAACCTGTAAAATCTCAAACGCTCTTTAAGGGGGTGTGAGTTCTCGAGGTTTGATGAGGGATAGGGGGCCAATATAAGGGCCAAGTACCAGCACCCATCGTACATCATGTGCGCTCACCCCTCCGACCCCCCCGATCGTCAGAACCCCAATGCCGTCGGATAGGTTCTTCGGCGATGCTCCGACGATGGTGCCCTGGCGAAAAAAAATGCGGCACCAGCACATGCTCGAGCCCAGCATGTGCTGCTGCAACCCTCGGTCCGATCCGATCTTAGACTGGGAATGAACTCTGTATGCTTAGACTGGGAATGAACTCCGTATGCCTAAGTCAACCCACGAAATGAGCTTGTGGGCGCTCAGCCGACCAGAGAGGTGGGATGCGTAAGCCAGGGATCGACCGGGTCCCCCTCTGTGTGCTGCCAATCCTGCTGTCGCAACCCTCAGTTTGGTCTGATCTTAGACTGGGAATGAACTCCGTATGCCTAAGCCAACCGACAAAACGAGCGGGCGGGCGGGCACTATGCCGGCCAGAGAGACGGGATGCGCAAGCCGTGGATCGATAGGGTCATGGGTGGGTTTAGGCACATCTTCATATTTCTACGTGCCAATGCCATTTTTATGGCTTGTAAATTCATACAATGGTCCTTTAAGCCTTCACGTGAAGTTTCATGGCAAGACGACTTGTTTTCTATTTTTCATGATTTTCAAAACTTTTTACGGTTCGGGATTTTTTCAAATTTTTCTGGAAGGAGTTTTGGCCCCAAACTTGGCAGACGTGATCCTTGTGTTTTGTTGGCATGCAAAAAATAATTCAGCTAAAAACTCGAAGTGTACAAGATTTTGTGACCATTTGAAAAAAGTGTCCCCATTTAAGACACTTTAATGGCTACTGGCAGCAAACCTGTAAAATCTCAAATGATCTTTAAGGGGGTGGGAGTTCTCGAGGTTTGATGAGGGATAGGGGGCCAATATAAAGGCCAAGTACCAGCACCCATCGCTCATCAAGTGCGCACACCCCCCGGCCCCCGATCGTCGAAACCCCAATGCCGTCGGTCAGGTTCTCCGACGATACTCCGGTGATGGTGCCCCGACGAAGAAAAATGCAGCACCAGCACATGCCCGAGCCCAGCATGTGCTACCGCAACCGTCATTTTGGTCCGATCTTAGACTGGGAATGAACTCTGTATGCTTAGACTGGGAATGAACTCAGTATGCCTAAGTCAACCCACGAAACGAGCGTGCAGGCACTCTGTCGGCTAGAGGGGCAGGATGCGCAAGTCGGGGAACGCCCAGGTCCCCTTTTGTGTGCTGCCGATCTTGCTTTTGCAACCCTTGGTTTGGTCTGATCTTACACTGGGAATGAACTCCGTATGCCTAAGCCAACCGACAAAATGAGCAGGCAAGCGGGCGGGCGGGCAGGCGGCACTACGTCAGCCAGAGAGATGGGACGCGCAAGCCGTGGATCGATAGGGTACTAGGTGGGTTTAGACATATCTTCATATTTCTGCATGCCAATGCCATTTTTATGGCCTGTAAATTCATACAGTGGTCCCTTAAACCTTCACGTGAAGTTTCATGGCAAGACGACTCATTTTCTATTTTTCTTAATTTTTGAAACTTTTTGTAGTTCGAGATTTTTTAAATTTTTTTCAAAAGAGTTTTAGGTCCAAACTTGGTAAACGTGATCCTTGTATTTTTGTTGGCATGCACAAAAAAAATCAGCTAAAAACTCAAAGTGTACAAGATTTTGTAACCATTTGAAAAAAGTGTCCCCATTTTAGACACTTTAATGGCTGGCAGCAAACCTGTAAAATCTCAAATGCTCTTTAAGGGGGTGGGAGTTCTCGAGGTTTGATGAGGGATAGGGGGCCAATATAAGGGCCAAGTACCAGCACCCATTGCACATCATCCGTGGACACCCCCCGACACGCCCGATTGCGGGAACCCCAATGCCACCGATCAGGTTCTCCGACGATGCTCCGACGATGGTGCCCCAACGGAGAAAAATGCAGCACCAGCACCAGCCCTGCTAGCGTCGAGCATGTGCTGTCGTAACCTTCGTTCTGATCCGATCATAGACTGGGAACGAACTCCGTATGCTTAGACTATGAATGAACTCTGTATGCCTAAGTCAACCCATGAAACGAGCGTGCGGGCGCTCAGCCGGCCAGAGGGGTGGGATGCACAAGCCAGGGATCGGCCGGGTCCCCCTCTGCATGCTGTCGATCCTGCTACCGTAAACCTTAGTCCAGTTTGATCTTAGACTGGGAATGAACTCCATATGCCTAAGCCAACTGAAAGAACAAGCGGGCGGGCGGGCGCACAGGCGGGCACTACGCCGGCTAGAGAGACGGGATGCGCAAGCCGTGGATCGATAGGGTGGTAGGTGGGTTTAGGCACATTTTCATATTTCTGCGTGCCAATTACATTTTTATGGCTTGTAAACTCATACAATGTGCCCTTAAGCCTTCACGTGAAGTTTCATGGCAAGAAGACTCGTTTTCTATTTTTCAGGATTTTCAAAATTTTTTGTGGTTCGAGATTTTTTAAAATTTCTTCGAAAGGATTTTTGGGCCAAACTTGGCATATGTGATCCTTGTATTTTTCTTGGCATGCACAAAAGAAATCAGCTAAAAACTTGAAGTGTACAAGATTTTGTGACCATTTGAAAAATGTGTCCCCATTTCAGACACTTTAATGGCTACTGGCAGCAAACCTGTAAAATCTCAAATGCTCTTTAAGGGGGTGTGAGTTTGCGAGGTTTGATGAGGGATAGGGGGCCAATATAAGGGCCAAGAACCAGCACCCATCGCACATCATGTGCGCACACCCCCCCCGGACCCCTCGATCGCCGGAACCCCAATGCTGCCGGTCAGGTTCTCCGGTGATGCTCCGACGATGGGGCCTCGGTAGAGAAAAATGCAGCACCAGCACATGCCCGAGCCCAGCATGTGCTATAGCAACCCTCGGCCTGATCCGATCTTAGACTGGGAATGAACTCCGTATGCTTAGACTGGGAATGAGCTCTGTATGCCTAAGTCAACCCACAAAACGAGCATGCGGGCACTCAGCCAGCCAGAGGGGCGGGATGTAGAACCCGGGGATCGGTCGGGTCCACCTCTGCATGCTACCGATCCTGCTGCCGCAACCCTTGATCCGGTCTGATCTTAGACTGGGAATGAACTCTGTATGCCTAAGGCAACCGACGGAACGAGCAGGTGGGCGGACGGACGAGTGGGCGGGCACTACGCCGGCCAGAGAGACGGGATGCGCAAGCCGTGGATCGATAGGGTGGTAGGTGGGTTTAGGCACATCTTCATGTTTCTGCATGCCAATGTCATTTTTATGACTTGTAAATTCATATAATGGTCCCTTATGCCTTCACGTGAAGTTTTAATGGCAAGACGACTCGTTTGCTATTTTTCATGATTTTCAAAACTTTTTATGTTTCGAGATTCTTTAAAATTTTTTCGGAAGGATTTTTCACCTAAAACTTGGTAGACGTGATACTTTTATTTTTGTCAGCATGCACAAAAAAATTCAACTAAAAACTTGAAGTGTACAAGATTTTGTGACGTTCGAAAAAAGTGTCCCCATTTCAGACACTTTAATGGCTACTGGCAGCAAACCTGTAAAATCTCAAATGCTCTTTAAGGGGGTGTGAGTTCTCGAGGTTCGATGAGGGATAGGGGCCCAATATAAGGGCCAAGTACCAGCACCCATCGCACATCATGTGCGCACACCCCTCCTAGCCCCCCTGACCATCGGAACCCTAATGCCGTCGGTCAAATTCTCCGACGATGCTCCGACGATGGTGCCCCAACGAAGAAAAATATGGCACCAGCACATGCCCGAGCCCATCATGTGCTGCCGCAACCCTCGATCTGATCCAATCTTAGACAGGGAATGAACTCCGTATGCCTAAGTCAACCCACGAAACGAGCGTGCAGGCGCTCAGTCGGCTAGAGGGGCGGGATGCGTAAGCCGAGGATCGGCTGGGTCCGCCTCTGCGTGCTGCCTATCCTGTTGCTGCAACCTTCTATTTGGTCTGATCTTAGACTAGGAATGAACTCCGTATGCCTAGGTCAATCGATGAAATGAGCGGGCGGGCGGGCAGGCACTACGTCGGCCAGAGAGACGGGATGCGCAAGCCGTGGATTGATAGGGTGGTAGGTGAGTTTAGGCACATCTTCATATTTTTGCGTGCCAATGCCATTTTTATGGCTTTTAAATTCATACAATGGTCCCTTAAGCCTTCACGTGAAGTTTCATGAAAACACGACTCGTTTTCTATTTTTCATGATTTTCCAAACTTTTTACGGTTTGAGATTTTTTAAAATTTTTCTGAAGGCGTTTTGGCCCCAAACATGGTAGACGTGATCCTTGTATTTTTGTTGGCATGCACAAAAAAAGTCAGCTAAAAACTCGAAGTGTACAAGATTTTGTGACCATTTGAAAAAAGTGTCCTCATTTCAGACACTTTAATGGCTACTGGCAGCAAACCTGTAAAATCTCAAATGCTCTTTAAGGGAGTCTGAGTTCTCGAGGTTTGATGAGGGATAGGGGGCCAATATAAGGGCCAAGTACCAGCACCCATCGCACATCATGTGCGCACACCCCCCTCGGCCCCCCCGATTGCTGAAACCCCAATGCCACCGGTCAGGTTCTTCGACGATGCTCCGAAGATGGTGCCCCGATGAAGAAAAATACGGCACTAGCACATGCCCGAGGCCAGTATGTGCTGTCGCAACCCTTGGTCCGGTCCGATCTTAGACTGGGAATGAACTTCGTATGCTTAGATTGGGAATGAACTCTGTATGCCTAAGTCAACCCACGAAATGAGCTTACGAGCGCTCAGACGGCCAGAGGGCGGGATGCACAACCCGAGGATCGGTCGGGCCCCCTTTTGCATGCTACCGATCTTGTTGCCGCAACCCTCAGTCCAGTTTGATCTTAGACTGGGAATGAGCTCCATATGCCTAAGCCACCCAACAAAACGAGCGGGCGGGCGGGCAGGCGGGCGGGCACTACGTCGGCTAGAGAGACGGGATGCACAAGCAGTGGATTGATAGGGTGGTAGGTGGGTTTAGGCACATCTTTATATTTTTGCGTGCCAATGCCATTTTTATGGCTTGTAAATTCATACAATGGTCCCTTAATCCTTCACATGAAGTTTCTTGGCAAGACGACTCGTTTTCTATTTTTCACGATTTTGAAAACTTTTTGTGGTTCGGGATTTTTTAAAATTTTTTTGAAAGGAGTTTTGGCACCAAATTTGGTAGACGTGATCCTTGTATTTTTTTTGGCACGCAAAAAAAAATTTAGCTAAAAACTCGAAGTGTACAAGATTTTGTGACCATTTGAAAAAAGTGTCCCCATTTCAAACACTTTAATGGCTACTGGTAGCAAACCTGTAAAATCTCAAATGCTCTTTAAGGGGTGTGGGTTCTCAAGGTTTGATGAGGGATAGGGGGCCAATATAAGGGCCAAGTACCAGCACCCATCGCGCATCACGTGCGAACACCCCCCGACTCCCCCGATCGCTGGAACCCCAATGCCACCGGTCAGGTTCTCCGACGATGCTCCGACGATGGTGCCCTGGCGAAGAAAAATGTAGCACCAGCACATGCTCGAGCCTAGCGTGTGCTGCAGCAACCCTTGGTCTAGTCCGATTCTAGACTGGGAATGAACTCCGTATGCCGAAGTCAACCAACGAAACGAGCACGCGGGCTCTCAGCCGGCCAGAAGGGCGGGATGTGCGAGCCGAGGATCGATCGGGTCCCTCACTACGTGCTACCGATCCTGCTGCCGCAACGCTTGGTCCAGTCTGATCTTAGACTGGAAATGAACTCTATATGAATAAGTCGACCGATGAAATGATCTGACGGGCGGGCGGGCGGCACTACGTCGGCCAGAGAGATGGGATGCCGAAGCCGTGGATCGATAGGGTGGTAGGTGGGTTTAGGCACATCTTCATATTTCTGCGTGCCAATGCCATTTTTATGGCTTGTAAATTCATACAATGGTCCCTTAAGCCTTCACGTGAAGTTTCATGGCAAGACGACTCGTTTTCTATTTTTCACGATTTTCAAAACTTTTTGCAGTTCGAGATTTTTTAAAATTTTTTCAGAAGGATTTTTGGGCCTAAACTTATTAGACGTAATGCATGATTTTTGTTGGCATGCACAAAAAAATTCTTCTAAAAACTCGAAGTGTATAAGATTTTGTGACCATTTCAAAAAAGTGTCCCCATTTCAGACACTTTAATGGCTACTGGTGGCAAACCTGTAAACTCTTCAATGCTCTTTAAGGGGGTGTTTATTTCTCGGGTTTGGATAAGGGAGAGGGGGCCATATAAGGGCCAAGTACTAGCGCCCATCGCACATCATGTGCGTAACCCGCCGGCCCCCTCCGAATCGTCGGAACCCCCAGTGCGCGGTCAGGTTCTCCAGGAATGCCGACGATGGTGCCCCGCACGAAGAAAAATGTGGCCCAGCACATGCCCGAGCCAGCATGTCTGCCGTAACCCCTCGCCTGGTCCTGACTTAACTGGGAATGAACTTCGTATGCCTAAGTCGACCCATAAAATGAGCCTACAGGCGCTCAGCCGACCAGATGGGCGGGATGCGTAAGCCAGGGATCAGTCAGGTCCCCCTCTACGTGCTGCCGATCCCGCTGCCACAACCCTTGGTCTGGTCCGATCTTAGACTGGGACTGAACTCCGTATGCCTAAGCGAACCGACGAAACGAGCGGGTGGGCGGGCGAGCACTACGCCGGCCAGAGAGACGAGATGCGCAAGCCGTGGATCGATAGGGTGGTAGGTGGGTTTAGGCACATCTTCATATTTTTGCGTGCCAATGCCATTTTTATGGCTTGTAAATTCATACAATGGTCCCTTAATCCTTCACATGAAGTTTCATGGCAAGACACCTCGTTTTCTATTTTTCATGATTTTCAAAACTTTTTGTGGTTCGGGATTTTTTTTAATTTTTTCAGAAAGAGTTTTGGCACCAAACTTGGTAGACGTGATCCTTGTATTTTTTTTGGCACGCAAAAAAAAATTTAGCTAAAAACTCGAAGTGTACAA
The DNA here is from genome assembly GCF_002303985.1 of Durio zibethinus. The sequence goes on along the minus strand of NW_019167971.1, from coordinate 1,165,086 downwards.
GATTTTGTGACCATTTGAAAAAAGTGTCCCCATTTCAAACACTTTAATTGCTACTGGCAGCAAACCTGTAAAATCTCAAATGCTCTTTAAGGGGGTTGGATTCTCGAGGTTTGATGAGGGATAGGGGGCCAATATAAGGGCCAAGTACCAGCACCCATCGCACATCCCGTGCGAACACCCCCGCCCCCCCGATCGTCGGAACCCCAATGCCGCCGGTTAGGTTCTCCGACGATGCTCCGGCGATGGTGCCCTGGCAAAGAAAAATGCAGCACCAGCAGATGCCCGAGCCGAGTATGTGCTGCAGCAACCCTCGGTCCGGTCCGATCTTAGACTGGGAATGAATTTCGTAAGCTTAGACTGGGAATGAACTCCGTATGCCTAAGTCAACCCATGAAACGAGCGTGCGGACGCTCAACCGGCCAGAGGGGCGAGATGCGCGAGCCAGGGATCGATCGGGTCCCCCTCTGTGTGCTGCCAATCCTACTGCTGCAACCCTTGGTCCGGTCTGATCTTAGACTGGGAATGAACTCTATATGCTTAAGCCAACTGACGAAACGAGAAGACGGGCGAGCGGGCGAGCACTATGCCGGCCAGAGAGACGGTATACGCAAGCCGTGGATCGATAGGGTGGTAGGTGGGTTTAGGCACATCTTCATATTTATGTGTGCCGATGCTATTTTTATGGCTTGTAAATTCATACAATGGCCCCTTCAGCCTTCACGTGAAGTTTCATGGCAAGATGACTCGTTTTCTATTTTTCATGATTTTTAAAACTTTTTGCGGTTCAGGATTTTTTTAAATTTTTTCAGAAGGAGTTTTGGCTATAACCTTGGTAGACATGATTCTTGTATTTTTTTTGGCATGCAAAAAAAAATTCGGGTAAAAACTCGAAGTGTACAAGATTTTGTGACCATTTGAAAAAAGTGTCCCCGTTTAAGACACTTTAATAGCTACTGGCAGCAAACCTGTAAAATCTCCAATGCTCTTTAAGGGGTGTGAGTTCTTGAGGTTTATTGAGGGATAGGGGGCCAATATAAGGGCCAAGTACAAGCACCCATCGCACATCATGTACGAACACCCCCCGGCCCCCCCGGATCATCGGAACCCTAATGTCACCGGTCAGGTTCTCCGACGATGGTGCCCTGGTGAAGAAAAATGCGGCACCAGCACATGTCTGAGCCCAGTATGTGCTGCCGCAACCCTTGGTCTGGTCCAATCTTAGACTGGGAATTAACTCCGTATGCTTAGACTGGGAATAAACTCTGTATGCCTAAGTCAACCCACGAAACGAGCGTGCGGGTGCTCAGCCGGCCAGAGGGGTGGGATGCGCAAGCCAGGGATCGGTCGGGTCCCCCTCTGCGTGCTGCCGATCCTGCTACCGTAACCCTTAGTTCGATCCGATCTTAGACTGGGAATGAACTCCGTATGCCTAAGCCAACCGACGAAACGAACAGGCGGGTGGGTGGGCGGGCACTACACCGGCCAGAGAGACGGGATACGCAAGCCGTGGATCGATAGGGTGGTAGGTGGGTTTAGGGTCATCTTCATATTTCTATTTCCCAATGCCATTTTTATGGCTTGTAAATTCATACAATGGTCCCTTAAGCCTTCACGTGAAGTTTCATGGCAAGACGACTCGTTTTTTATTTTCCACGATTTTTGAAACTTTTTGCAGTTTGGGATTTTTTAAAATTTTTTCGGAAAAAGTTTTGGCCCCAAACTTGGTAGACGTGATCCTTGTATTTTTTTTGGCATGCACAAAAAATTCAGCTAAAATCTCGAAGTGTACAAGATTTTGTGACCTTTTGAAAAAAGTGTCCCCATTTTAGACACTTTAATGGCTACTGGCAGCAAACCTGTAAAATCTCAAATGCTTTTTAAGGGGGTGTGACTTCTCGAGGCTTGATGAGGGTCAGGGGGCCAATATAAGGGCCAAGTACCAGCACCCATCACACATCATGTGCGCACACCCCCCCGGCCACCCCGATCACCAAAACCCCAATGCCGCCGGTCAGGTTCTCCGACGATGGTCCGGCGATGGTGCCCCGATGAAGAAAAATGCGGCACCAGCACATGCCCGACCTAGCATGTGCTGCTGCAACCCTCAGTCCGGTTCGATCTTAGACTAGAATGAACTTCGTATGCCTAAGTCATCCCACTAAACGAGCGTACGGGCGCTCAACCGGCCAGAGGGGTGGGATGCACAAGCCGAGGATCGGCCGGGTCCCCCTCTACGTGCTACAGATCCTGCTGCCACAACCCTCGATCTAGTCCGATCTTAGACTGCGAATGAACTCCGTATGCCTAAGCCAACTGACGAAATGAGCAGGGCGGATAGGCACTATACCGGCTAGAGAGACGGGATGTGCAAGCCGTGGATCGATAGGGTGGTAGGTGGGTTTAGGCACATATTCATATTTTTGCGTGCCAATGCCATTTTTATGGCTTGTAAATTCATACAATGGTCCCTTAAGCCTTCACATGAAGTTTCATGGCAAGATAGCTCGTTTTCTATTTTTCATGATTTTTGAAACTTTTTACGGTTCGAGATTTTTTTAAATTTTTTCGGAAGCATTTTTTGCCCCAAACTTGGTTGACGTGTATTTTTCTTGGCATGCACAAAACAATTCAGCTAAAATCTCGAAGTGTACAAGATTTTGTGACCATCTGAAAAAAGTGTCCCCATTTCAGACACTTTAATGGCTACTGGCAGCAAACCTATAAAATCTCAAATGCTCTTTAAGGGGGTGTGAGTTCTCGAGGTTTGATGAGGGATAGAGGGCCAATCTAAGGGCCAAGTGCCAGCACCCATCGCACATCATGTGCTCACACCCCCCCGGCCCACCCGATTGTCGAAACCCCAATGCCGTCGGTCAGGTTCTCCGGCGATGGTACCCCGACGAAGAAAAATGTAGCCCCAGCACATGCCCGAGCCCAGCATCTACTTTCGCGACCCTCAGTTCGGTCTGATCTTAGACTTGGAATGAACTCCTATGCTTAGACTACGAATGAACTCCGTATGCCTAAGTCAACCCACGAAACAAGCGTGCGGGCACTTAGCCAGACAGAGGGGCGGGATGCGCAAGCCGAGGATAGATCGGGTCCCCCTCTATGTTCTGTCGATCCTGCTACTGCAACCCTTGGTCAGGTCTGATCTTAGACTGGGAATGAACTCCATATGCCTAAGCCAATCGACGAAATGAGGGGGTGGGCGGGCGCGTGGGCATTACGCCGGCCAGAGAGATAGGATGCACAAGTCGTGGATCGATAGGGTGGTAGGTGAGTTTAGGCACATCTTCATATTTCTGCATGCCAATGCCATTTTTATGGCTTGTAAATTCATACAATGGTCCCTTAAACCTTCACATGAAGTTTCATGGCAAGACGACTCGTTTTCTATTTTTCATGATTTTTGAAACTTTTTACGGTTCGAGATTTTTTTAAATTTTTTCAGAAATCCTTTTTTGGCCCCAAACTTGGTAGACGTGATCCTTGTGTTTTTGTTGGCTTGCACAAAAAAATTTAGCTAAAAACTCGAAGTGTACAAGATTTTGTGACCATTTGAAAAAAGTGTCCTCATTTCAGACACTTTAATGGCTACTAGCAGCAAACCTGTAAAATCTCAAACGCTCTTTAAGGGGGTGTGAGTTCTCGAGGTTTGATGAGGGATAGGGGGCCAATATAAGGGCAAAGTACCAGCTCCCATCGCACATCATGTGCGCACCCCCCCCGGCCCCCCCGATCGTCGGAACCCCAATTTCGTCGGTCAGGTTCTCCGACGATGCTCCGACGATGGTGCCCCGATGAAGAAAAATATGGCACCAGCACATGCTCGAGCCCAGCATGTGCTGCCGTAACCCTCGGTCTGGTCCGATCTTAGACAGGGAATGAACTCCGTATGCCTACACTGGGAATGAACTCCGTATGCCTAAGTCAACCCACGAAACGAGCGTGCGGGCGTTCAGCCGGCCAGAGAGGCGGGATGCGCAAGCCGGGGATCGGCCCGATCCAACTCTACGTGCTACTGATCCTGCTGCCACAACCATCGATCCGGTCCAATCTTAGACAGCAAATGAACTCTGTATGCCTAAGCCAACGGACGAAACAAGTGGGCGGGCGGGCGGGCGGGCACTACGTCGGCCAGAGAGACGGGATGCGCAAGCCGTGGATCGATAGGGTGGTAGGTGGGTTTAGGCACATCTTCATATTTCTATGTGCCAATGCCATTTTTATGGCTTGTAAATTCATACCATGGTCCCTTAGGCCTTCACGTGAAGTTTCATGGCAAGACGACCCGTATTTTCAAAACTTTTTGCGGTTCGAGATTTTTTAATATTTTTTTGGAAGGATTTTTGGCCCCAAACTTGGTAGACGTAATCCTTGTATTTTTGTTGGCATGCAAAAAAGAATTCAGCTAAAAACTCGAAGTGTACAAGATTTTGTGACCATTTGAAAAAAGTGTCCCCATTTCAGACACTTTAATGGCTATTGGCAGCAAACCTGTAAAATCTCAAATGCTCTTTAAGGGGGTGTGAGTACTCAAAGTTTGATGAGGGATAGGGGGCCAATATAAGGGCCAAGTACCAGCACCCATAGCACATCATGTGCGCTCACCCCCTCCCGGCCCCCCCGATCACCGGAACCCCATTGCCACCGGTCAGGTTCTCCGACGATGGTGCCTCGGTGAAGAAAAATGTGGCTCCAGCACATGCCCGAGCCCAGCATGTGCTGCCGCAACCCTAGGTCTGGTCTGATCTTAGTCTAGGAATGAACTCCGTATGCTTAGACTTGGAATGAACTCCATATCCCTATGTCAACCCATGGAACGAGTGTGCGGGCGCTCAACCGGCCAGAGGGGCGGGATGCGCAAGCTGAGGATCGACCGTGTCCCCCTCTATGTGCTGTCGATCCTACTATCGCAACCCTTGATCTGATCCGATCTTAGATTGGGAATGAACTCTGTATGCCTAAGAAAACTGATGAAACGAGCGGACGGGCGGGCGGGCACTATGCCGCCCAGAGAGACGGGATGCGCAAGCCGTTGATCGATAGGGTGGTAGGTGAGTTTAGGCACATCTTCATATTTCTGTGTGCCAATGCCATTTTTATGGCTTGTAAATTCATACAATGGTCCCTTAAGCCTTCACGTGAAGTTTCATGGCAAGACGACCCGTTTTCTATTTTTCACGATTTTCAAAACTTTTTACGGTTCGGGATTTTTTAATATTTTTTTGGAAGTAATTTTTGCCCCAAACTTGGTAGACGTAATCCTTGTATTTTTGTTGGCATGCAAAACAAAATTCAGCTAAAAAATCGAAGTGTACAAGATTTTGTGACCATTTGAAAAAAGTGTCCCCATTTCAGACGCTTTAATGGCTATTGGCAGCAAACCTGTAAAATCTCAAATGCTCTTTAAGGGGGTGTGAGTACTCAAAGTTTGATGAGGGATAGGGGGCCAATATAAGGGCCAAGTACCAGCACCCATCGCACATCATGTGCGCTCACCCCCTCCCGGCCCCCCCGATCGCCGGAACCCCAATGCCACCGGTCAGGTTCTCGGTGATGCTCCGACGATGGTTCCCTAGTGAAGAAAAATGTGGCTCCAGCACATGCTCGTGCCCAGCATGTGCTGTCGCAACCCTCGGTCTAGTCTGATCTTAGTCTGGGAGTGAACTCAGTATGCTTAGACTGGGAATGAACTTCGTATGCCTAAATCAACCCGCGAAATGACCGTGCAGGCGCTCAGCCGGCCAGAGGGGCAGGATGCGCAAGCCGGGGATCGGTCGGCCCCCTCTGTGTGCTGTCAATCCTGCTACTACAACCCTCGATCCGTTCTAATCTTAGACTAGGAATGAACTCCGTATGCCTAAGCCAACAAATGCCTGATCGTCGGAACCCCAATGCCGTTGGTCAGGTAATCCGACGAAGAAAAATGCAGCACCAGCACATGCCCGAGCCCAGCATGTGCTACCGCAACCCTCGGTCTGATCTGATCTTAGATTGGGAATGAACTTCGTATGCTTAGGTTGGGAATGAAGTCCGTATGCCTAAGTCAACCCACGAAATGAGCGAGCAGGCGCTCAGATGGCTAGAGGAGCGGGATGCGCAAGCCGGGGATCGACCGGGTCCCCCTCTACGTGCCACCGATCTTGCTGCGGCAACCCTCAGTCCGGTCTGATCTTAGATAGGGAATGAACTCCGTATGCCTAAGCCAATCGATGAAATGAGCGGGCAGGCGGGCACTACGCCGGCTAGAGAGACAGGATGCGCAAGCTGTGGATCGACAAGGTGGTAGGTGGGTTTAGGCACATCCTCATATTTCTACGTGCCAATGCCACTTTTATGGCTTGTAAATTCATACAATGGTCCCTTAAGCCTTCACGTGAAGTTTCATGGCAAGACGACTCGTTTTCAGACACTTTAATGGCTACTGGTAGCAAACCTATAAAATCTCAAATGCTCTTTAAGGGATAGGGGGCCAATATAAGGGCCATGTACTAGCACCCATCGCACATCATATGCACACACCCCCCGGGCCCCCGATCGTCGGAACCTTAATGCCACAGGTCAGGTTCTCCGGTGATGCTCCGATGATGGTGCCCCGACGAAGAAAAATGCGGCACCAGCACATGCCCGAGCCCCGCATGTGCTACCATAACCCTCGGTCCGGTCCGATCTTAGACTGGGAATGAACTTTGTTTGCTTAGACTGGGAATGAACTCTGTATGCCTAAGTCAGCCCACGAAACGAGCGTACGGGCACTCAGCCGGCCAGAGGGGCGGGATGTGCAAGCTGGGGATCGATCGGGTCCCCCTCTGCGTGCTACCGATCCTGCTGCCGCAACCCTCGGTCCGATCCGATCTTAGACTGGGAATGAACTCCGTATGCCTAAGTCAACCCACGAAATGAGTGTGCGGGCACTCAGCCGACCAGAGGGGCGGGATGTGCAAGCCGAGGATCGGTCGGGTCCCCCTCTGCATGCTACCGATCCTGCTGCCGCAACCCTCTGTCCGGTTCGATCTTAGACTGGGAATGAACTTCGTATGCCTAAGCTAACTGATGAAACGAAATGGGTGGGCGGGCAGGCGGGCACTACGCCGGCCAGAGAGACGGGATGCGCAAGTCGTGTATTGATAGAGTGGTAGGTGGGTTTAGGCACATCTTCATATTTCTACGTGCCAATGTCATTTTTTTGGCTTGTAAATTCATACAATGGTCCCTTAAGCCTTCACGTGTAGTTTCATGACAAGACGACTTCTTTTCTATTTTTCACGATTTTTAAAACTTTTTGCGGTTTGGGATTTTTTAAAATTTTTTTGGAAGGCGTTTTGGCCCAAAACTTGGTAGACCTGATACTTGTATTTTTCTTCACATGCATAAAACAATTTAGCTAAAAACTCGAACTATACAAGATTTTGTGACCATTTGAAAAAGGTGTCCCCATTTCAGACACTTTAATGGCTACTGGCAGCAAACCTGTAAAATCTCAAATGCTCCTTAAGTGGCTGTGAGTTCTTGAGGTTTGATGAGGGATAGGGGGCCAATATAAGGGCCAAGTACCAGCACCCATCGCACATCATGCGCGCACACCCCCCCGGTCCCCCGATCTTCGGAACCCCAATGTCGTCGGTCAGGTTCTCCGATGACGCTCCGGCGATTGTGCCTCGGCAAAGAAAAATACGGCACCAGCACATGCCCGAGCCCAGCATGTGATGTCGTAACCCTTCGTCCGGTCCAATCTTAGACTGGGAATGAACTCCGTATGCTTAGACTGGGAATGAACTCTGTATGCCTAAGTCAACCCATGAAATGAGCGTGCGGGTGCTCAGCCGGCCAGAGCTGCGGCCACTACGCCGGCTAGAGAGACAGGATGCGCAAGCCGTGCATCGATAGGGTGGTAGGTGGGTTTAGGCACATCTTCATATTTCTACTTGCCAATGCCATTTTTATGGCTTGTAAATTCATACAATGGTCGCTTAAGCCTTCACGTGAAGTTTCATGGCAAGATGACTCATTTTCTATTTTTCATGATTTTGAAACTTTTTGCGGTTTGGGATTTTTTAAAATTTTTTCGGAAGGAGTTTTGGCCCTAAATTGTTAGATGTGATCCTTGTATTTTTGTTGGCATGGACAAAAACATTGAGCTAAAAACTCAAAGTGTACAAGATTTTGTGACAATTTGAAAAAAGTGTCCCCATTTCAGACACTTTAATGGCTACTGGCAGCAAACTTGTAAAATCTCAAATGCTCTTTAAGGGGGTGTGAGTTCTTGAGGTTTGATGAGGGATAGGGGGCCAATATAAGGGCCAAGTACCAGCACCCATCGCACATCATGCGCGCACACCCTGATCGTCGGAACCCCAATGCCACCGGTCAGGTTCTCCAGTGATGCTTCGACGATGGTGCCCCGACGGAGAAAAATACAGCACCAGCATATGCCCGAGCCCAGCATGTGCTGCCGCAAACCTCATTCCTGTCTGATCTTAGACTGGGAATGAACTCCGTATGGGAATGAACTCCATATGCCTAACTCAACCGATGAAAAGAACGTGCGGGCGCTCAACCGGCCAGAGGGGCAGGATGCGTAAGCCGGGGATCGTCCGGGTCCCCCTCTGCATACTGTCGATCCTGCTGACTGCAACCCTTAGTTTGATCCAATCTTAGATTGGGTATGAACTCCGTATGCCTAAGCCAACCGACGAAACGAGCGGGCGGGCGGGCGGGCACTACGCCTGCCAGAGAGACGGGATGCGCAAGCCATGGATCGATAGGGTGGTAGGTGGGTTTAGGCACACCTTCATATTTCTGCATGCCACTGGCATTTTTATGGCTTGTAAATTCATACAATGGTCCCTTAAGCCTTCACGTGAAGTTTCATGACGAGACGACTCGTTTTCTATTTTTCACGATTTTCAAAACTTTCTGTGGTTTGGAATTTTTTTAAATTTTTTCGAAAGGATTTTTGGCCCCAAACTTGGTAGAGGTGATCCTTGTATTGTTTTTGGCATGCAAAAAAAAATTCAGCTAAAAACTCGAAGTGTACAAGATTTTGTGACCATTTGAAAAAAGTGTCCGCATTTGAGACACTGGCTACTGGCAGCAAACCTGTAAAATCTCAAATACTCTTTAAGGGGGTGTGAGTTCTCAAGGTTTGATGAGGGATAGGGGGCCAATATAAGGGCTAAGTACCAGCACCCATCGCACATCATGTACGCACACCCCCCCGACCCCCCCGATCGCCGGAACCCCAGTGCCACCGGTCAGGTTCTCCGGCGATGCTCCGGCGATGGTGCCCCGACGAAGAAAAATACGGCACCAGCACATGCCCGAGCCCAGCATGCGCTGCCACAACCTTGGTCCAGTCTGATCTTAGACTCGAAATGAACTCTGTATGCTTAGAATTGCAATGAACTACGTATGCCTAAGTCAACCCACGAAACAAACGTGCTTGCACTCAGTCGGCCAGAGGGGCGAGATGCGCAAGCCGGGGATCGATCGGGTCCCCCTTTGCGTGCTGCCGATCCTGCTGCTGCAACCCTTGATCCAATCTGATCTTAGACTAGGATGAACTCCATATGCCTAAGCCAACCGACGAAACGAGCGGGCGGGCAGGCGAATGGGCACTACGCCGACCAGGGAGACGGGATGCGCAAGTCATGGATCGATAGGGTGGTAGGTGGGTTTAGGCACATCTTCATATTTCTGCATGCCAATTCCATTTTTATGGCTTGTAAATTCATACAATGGTCCCTTAAGCCTTCACGTGAAGTTTCATGGCAAGACGACTCGTTTTCTATTTTTCATGATTTTTTAAACTTTTTACGGTCGGGATTTTTTAAAATTTTTTTGGAAGGGGTTTTGCCCCCAAACTTGGTAGACGTGATCCTTGTTTTTTTGTTGGCATGGGCAAAAACATTCAGCTAAAAACTCAAAGTGTACAAGATTTTGTGACAATTTGAAAAAAGTGTCCCCATTTCAGACACTTTAATGGCTACTAGCAGCAAACCTGTAAAATCTCAAATGCTCTTAAGGGGGTGTGAGTTCTCGAGGTTTGATGAGAGACAGGGGGCCAATATAAGGGCCAAGTACCAGCACCCATCGCACATCATGTGCGCACACCCCCCCGGCCCCCCGATCGTCGGAACCCCAATGTCGTCGGTCAAGTTTTACGACGATGCTCCGGCGATGGTGCCCCGATGAAGAAAAATATGGCACCAGCACATGCCCGGGCATAGCATGTGCTGCCGTAACCCTCGATCCGATCCGATCTTAGACTGGAAATGAACTCCGTATGCTTAGACTGGGAATGAACTCTGTATGCCTAAGCCAACCCACGAAACGAGCGTATGGGCGCTCAGTCGGCCAGAGGGGCAGGATGCGCAAGCCGAGGATCGACTGGGTCCCCCTCTGCGTGCTGCCGATCCTGCTACCACAACCCTCAGTTTGGTCAAAATTTAGACTGGAAAAGAACTCTGTATGCCTAAGCCAACTGATGAAACGAGCGAACAGGCGGGCACTACGCCGGCCAAAGAGACGGGATGCGCAAGTCGTGGATCGATAGGGTGGTAGGTGGGTTTGGGCACATCTTCATATGGCTGTAAATTCATACAATGGTCCCGTAAGCCTTCACGTGAAGTTTCATGGCAAGACGACTCGTTTTCTATTTTTCATGATTTTCGAAACTTTTTGCGATTCAAGATTTTTTAAAATCTTTTCAAAAGGATTTTTGGCCCCAACTTGGTAGACGTGGTCCTTGTATTTTTTATGGCATGCACAAAAAAATTCATCTAAAAACTCGAAGTGTACAGGATTTTGTGACCATTTGAAAAAAGTGTCCCCATTTCAGACACTTTAATGGCTACTGGCAGCAAACCTGTAAAATCTCAAATGCTCTTTAAGGGGGTGTGAGTTCTCGAGGTTTGATGAGGGATAGGCGGCCAATATAAGGGCCAAGTACTAGCACCCATCGCACATCATGTGCGCACACCCCCCCGGCCCCCTCGATCGCTGGAACCCCACTGTCGCCGGTCAGGTTCTCCGGCGATGCTCCGACGATGGTGGCCCGACGAAGAAAAATGCTGCACCAGCACATGCCCGAGCCCAGCATGTGCTGTCGCAACCCTCGCTCCGGTCAGATCTTAGATTGGGAATGAACTCCGTATGCTTAGACTGGGAATGAACTACGTATGCCTAAGTCAACCCACGAAACGAGCGTGCGAGCGGTCAGTCGGCCAGAGGGGCGGGATACGCAAGCAGGGGATCGACCGGGTCCCCCTCTATGTGCTACCGATCCTGCTACTGTAACCCATAATCCGATCCGATCTTAGACTGGGAATGAATTCCGTATGCCTAAGCCAACCGACGAAATGGGCGGACGGGTACTACGTCGGCCAGAAAGACGGGATGCGCAAGCCGTGGATCGATTAGGTGGTAGGTGGGTTTAGGCACATCTTCATATTTCTGTGCGCCAATGCCATTTTTATGGCTTGTAAATTCATACAATGGTCCTTTAAGCCTTCACGTGAAGTTTCATGGCAAGACGACTTGTTTTCTATTTTTCATGATTTTCAAAACTTTTTACGGTTCATGATTTTTTAAAATTTTTTCGGAAGGAGTTTTGGCCCCAAACTTGGCAGAAGTGATCCTTGTGTTTTTGTTGGCATGCAAAAAATATTTCTACTAAAAACTCGAAGTGTACAAGGATTTGTGGACGCATTTGAAAAAAGTGTCCCCATTTCAAGACACTTAATGGCTACTGGCAACAAACGCTGTAAAATCTCAAATGCTTTTAAGGGGGTGTGGAAGTTCTCGAGGTTGATGAGGGATAGGGGGCCAACATAAGGGCCAAATACCAGCACCCATTGCACATCATGTGCGCACACCGGCCACCCAGCCCCCCCTGATCGCCGGAACCCTAATGCCGCCGTCAGTGTTCCCGGTGATGGTGCCCCGGTGAAGAAAAATGGTGGCACCAACACTATGCCCGAGCCCAACATGTGCTGCCACAACCCTCCGGTCCAGTCGATCTTAGACTGGGAAATGACTCTGGTATGCTTAGACTGGGAATGGAATTGCGTACGCCTAGTCAACCCACGAAAGGAGCGTGCGAGCGCTCAGCTGGCCAGAAGGGCAGGATGTGCAAGCCGGGGATCGACCGAGTCCCCCTCTGCATACTGCCAATCCTGCCACTGCCACCCTCGATTCGGTCCAATCTTAGACTGGGAATGAACTCCGTATGCCTAAGCCAATCGACGAAACGAGCAGGCGGACGGGCGGGCACTACGTCGGCCAGAGAGACGGGATGCGCAAGCCGTGGATCGATAGGGTGGTAGGTGGGTTTTGGCACATCTTCATATTTTTGCATGCCAATGCCATTTTACAATGGTCCCTTAAGCCTTCTCGCGAAGTTTCATGGCAAGACGACTCATTTTCCATTTTTTATGATTTTCGAAACTTTTTGTGGTTCGGGAGTTTTTTAAATTTTTTCGGAAGAAGTTTTCGCCCCAAACTTGGTAGACGTGATCCTTTTATTTTTTTTGAAATACACAAAAATATTCTGCTAAAAACTCGAAGTGTACAAGATTTTGTGACCATTTGAAAAAAGTGTCCCCATTTCAGACACTTTAATGGCCACTGGCAGCAAACCTGTAAATTCTTAAATGCTCTTTAAGGGGGTGTGAGTTCTTGAGGTTTGATAAGGGATAGGGGGCCAATATAAAGGCCCAATACCAGCACCCATTGTACATCATGGGCGCACACCCCCTCGGCCCCCTCGATCGCCGGAACGCCAATGCCGCCTGTCAGGTTCTCCAACGATGCTCCGGCGATGGTGCCTCGACGAAGAAAAATACGGCACCAGCACATGCCCGAGCCTAGCAAGTGCTGCCTCAACCTTGGGTCTAATCCAATCTTAGACTGGGAATGAACTCTGTATGCTTAGATTGGGAATCAACTTCGTATGCCTAAGTCAACCCACGAAACGAGCGTGCAGGCGCTCAGCCGGCCAGAGGGGTGGGATGCGTAAGCCGAGGATCGGCCGGGTCCCCCTCTGCGTGTTGCTGATCCTGCTGCCACAACCCTTGGTTCGGTCCGGTCTTAGACTGGGAATGAACTCCATATGCTTAAGGCAACCGACGAAATGAGTGGGCGGACAGGCGGGGGGGCACAACGTCGGCCAGAGAGACGGGACGCGTAAGCCATGGATCGATAGGGTGGTAGGTGGGTTTAGGCATATCTTCATATTTCTACGTGCCAATGCCATTTTTGTGGCTTGTAAATTCATACAATGGTCCCTTAAGCCTTCACGTGAAGTTTCATGGCAAGACGACTCGTTTTCTATTTTTTACGATTTTCAAAACTTTTTACGATTTAGGATTTTTTAAAATTTTTTCGGAAGGAGTTTTGGCCCCAAACTTGGTAGACGTCATCCTTGTATTTTTTTTTGGCATGCACAAAAAAATTCATCTAAAAACTCGAAGTGTGCAAGATTTTGTAACCATTTGAAACAAATGTCCCCATTTCAGATACTTTAATGGCTACTGGTAGCAAACCTGTAAAATCTCAAATGCTCTTTAACGGGGTGTGAGTTCTCGAGCTTTGATGAGGGATAGGGGGCCAAAATAAGGGCCAAGTACCAGCACCCATCACACATCATGTGCGCACACCGCCCCGGCCCCCCGATCGCCGGAACCTCAATGCCGTCGGTCAGGTTCTCCGGTGATACTCTGGAGATGGTGCCCGGACGAAGAAAAATGCGGCACCAGCACATGCCCGAGCCCAGCATGTGCTGTCACAACCCTTGGTCTGATCCGATCTTAGACTGGGAATGAACCCCGTATGCTTAGACTGGGAATGAACTCGTACGCCTAAGTCAACCCATGAAACGAGCGTACGGGAGCTCAGCCGGCCAGAGGGGCGGGATGCGCAAGCCGGGGATCGGCTAGGTCCCCCTTTGCGTGTTGCCGATCCTACTACTGCAACACTCGGTCCGGTCTGATCTTAGACTGGGAATGAACTCTGTATGCCTAGGCCAACCGACTAAACGAACGGGCGGGCGGGCGAGCACTACGCCGACCAAAGAGACGGGATGCGCAAGCCGTGGATCGATAGGGTGGTAGGTACGTTTGGCACATCTTCATATTTGTGCGTGCCAATGCCATTTTTATGGCTTGTAAATTCATACAATGGTCCCTTAAGCCTTCACGTGAAGTTTCATGGCAAGACGACTCCTTTTCATTTTTTCACGATTTTTAAAACTTTTTACGGTTCGAGATTTTTTAAAATTTTTTCAAAATGAGTTTTGGCCCTAAACTTGGTAGACGTCATCCTTGTATTTTTGTTGGCATGCACAAAACAATTCAGCTAAAAACTCAAAGTGTACAAGATTTTGTGACCATTTTAAAAAATTGTCCCCATTTTAGACACTTTAATGGCTACTGGCAGCAAACCTGTAAAATCTCAAATGCTCTTTAAGGGGGTGTGAGTTCTCAAAGTTTGATGAGGGATAGGGGGATATGATATGGGCCAAGTACCAGCACCCATCGCACATCATGTGCGCAGACCCCCCGGCCCTCCGATCGTCGGAACCCCAATGCCGTAGGTCAGGTTCTTTGGCGATGCTCCGACGATAGAGCACCGGTGAAAAAAAATGCGGCACCAGCACATGCCCGAGTCCAGCTAGTGCTGCCGCAACCCTCGATCTAATCCGATCTTAGACTGGGAATGAACTTCGTATGCTTAGATTGGGAATGAACTCCGTATGCCTAAGTCAACCCACGAAACGAGTGTGCAGGCGCTCAGCCGGCCAGAGGGGTGGAATGCGTAAGCCGGGGATCGACTGGGTCCCTCTCTATGTGCTGCCAATTCTGCTACCACAACCCTCGGTCTGGTCCGATCTTAGACTGGGAATTAACTCCGTATGCCTAAGCCAATCGACGTAATGAGCGGGCGGGCCGATGGGCGGGCATTACGTCGGCCAGAGAGACGAGATGCGCAAGCCGTGGATCGATTGGGTGGTAGCTGGGTTTAGGGACATCTTCATATTTCTACGTGCCAATGCCATTTTTATGGCTTGTAAATTCATACAATGGTCCTTTAAGCCTTCACGTGAAGTTTCATGGCAAGACGACTCGTTTTCTATTTTTTATAAGTTTTGAGACTTTTTACTGTTCAGGATTTTTTAAAATTTTTTCGGAAGGAGTTTTGGGCCCAACTTGGTAGACCTAATCCTTGTATTCTTTTTGGCATGCACAAAAAATTTCAGCTAAAAACTCGAAGTGTACAAGATTTTGTGACCATTTGAAAAAAATGTCCCCATTTCAGACATTTTAAAGGCTACTGGCAGCAAACCTGTAAAATCTCAAATGCTCTTTAATGGGGTGTGAGTTCTCGAGGTTTGATGAGGGATAGGGGTCCAATATAAGGGCCAAGTACCAGCACCCATCACACATCATGTGCGTACACCCCCCGGCCCCTCGATCGTGGAAACCCCAATGCCGCAGGTCAGGTTCTCCGGCGATGCTCCGATGATGGTGCCCCGACGAAGAAAAATGCGGCACCAACAAATGCCCGAGCCCAACAAGTGCTGTCTCAACCCTCGGTCCGATCTGATCTTAGACTGGGAATGAACTCTGCATGCTTAGATTGGGAATCAACTCCGTATGCCTAAGTCAACCCACGAAACGAGCGTGCAGGCGTTCAGCCGGCCAGAGGGGTGGGATGCGTAAGCCGGGGATCGACCGGGTCTGCCTCTGCGTACTGTCGATCCTGCTGCCACAACCCTCGGTCCGGTTCCATCTTAGACTAGGAATGAACTCCATATGCCTAAGCCAACCGATGAAATGAGTGGGCGGACAGGCGGGGGGGCACAACGTCGGCCAGAGAGACGGGATGCGCAAGTCGTGGATCGATAGGGTGGTAGGTGGGTTTCGGCATATCTTCATATTTCTACATGCCAATGCCATTTTTGTGGCTTGTAAATTCATACAATTGTCCCTTAAGCCTTCACGTGAAGTTTCAAGGCAAGACGACTTGTTTTCTATTTTTCACGATTTTTGAAACTGTTTACGGTTTGGGATTTTTTCAAATTTTTTCGGATGGAGTTTTGTTCCCAAACTTGGTGGACGTGATCCTTGTATTTTTGTTGGCATGTAAAAAAAAATTCACCTAAAAACTCAAAGTGTACACGATTTTGTGACCATTTGAAAAAAGTGTCCCCATTTCAGACACTTTAATGGCTACTGGCAGAAACCTATAAAATCTCAAATGCTCTTTAAGGGGGTCTGAGTTCTCGAGGTTTGATGAGGGATAGGGGGCCAATATAAGGGCAAGTACCGGCACCCATCATGCATCATGTGCGCACACCCCCTGGCCCTCCGATCGTTGGAACCCCAATGCCGTCGATCAGGTTCTCCGATGATAGTGCCCCGACGAAGAAAAATACGGCACCAGCACATGCCCGAGCCCAGCATGTGCTACCGTAACCCTCGGTCTGATCCGATCTTATACTGGGAATGAACTCCGTATGCTTAAGTCAACCCACGAAACGAGCGTGCGGGCGCTCAGTCGGGCAGAGGGGCGGCATGCACAAGTCGAGAATCGGTCGGGTCCCCCTATGCGTGCTACCGATCCTGCTACCGCAACCCTCGGTTCGGTCTGATCTTAGACTGGGAATAAACTTCGTATGCCTAAGCCAACCGACAAAATGAACGGGCGGGCAGGTGGGCGGCCGCTACGTCGGCCAGAGAGACGGGATGCGCAAGCCGTGTATCGATAGGGTGGTAGGTGGGTTTAGGCACATCTTCACATTTCTGCCTGCCAATGCCATTTTTATGGCTTGTAAATTCATACAATGGTCCCTTAAGCCTTCACGTGAAGTTTCATGGCAAGACGACTCGTTTTCTATTTTTCACGATTTTCAAAACTTTTTACGGTTCGAATTTTTTAAAATTTTTTCGGAAGGAGTTTTTGAACCAAACATGGTAGACATGATCCTTGTATTTTTGTTGGCTTTCACAAAAAAATTCAGCTAAAACCTCGAAGTGTACAAGATTTTGTGACCATTTCAAAAAAGTGTCCCCATTTCAGACACTTTAATGGCTACTGGCAGCAAACCTGTAAAATCTCAAATGCTCTTTAAGGGGCTGTGAGTTCTCGAGGTTTGATGAGAGATAGGGGGCCAATATAAGGGCCAAGTGCCAGCACCCATTGCACATCATGTGCGCACACCCCCCCGGGCCCCCCGATCGCCAGAACCCCAATGTCGTCGGTCAGGTTCTCCGACGATGCTCCGACGAGGGTGCCTTGGCGAAGAAAAATGCAGCACCAGCACATGCTCGAGCCCAGCATGTGCTGTCATAACCCTCGGTCTGGTTCGATCTTAGACTAGGAATGAACTCTGTATGCTTAGACTGGGAATGAACTCCGTATGCCTAAGTCAACCAACGAAACGAGCGTACGGGCGCTCAGCCTGCCAGAGGGAGGGAATGCGCAAGCCGAGGATCGGTCAGGTCCCCCTCTGCATGCTGTAGATCCTACTACCGTAACCCTTCATCCGGTCTGATCTTAGACTGGGATTGAACTCCGTATGCCTAAGCCAACCGACGAAACGAGCGGACGGGCGGGCAGACGGGCACTATGTCGGCCAGAGAGACGGGACGCACAAGCCGTGGATCGATAGGGTGGTCGGTGGATTTAGGCACATCTTCATATTTCTGTGTGCCAATGCCATTTTTATGGCTTTTAAATTCATACAATGGTCCCGTAAGCCTTCACGTGAAGTTTCATGGCAAGACGACTCGTTTTCTATTTTTCATGATTTTTGAAACTTTTTGCGGTTCGAGATTTTTTCAAATTTTTTCGGAACGAGTTTTGGCCCCAAACTTGGTAGACGTGATCCTTCTATTTCTGTTGGAATGCACAAAAAATTCAGCTAAAAACTCAAAGTGTACAAGATTTTGTGACCATTTGAAAAAAGTGTCCCCATTTGAGACACTTTAATGGCTACTGGCAGCAAACCTGTAAAATCTCAAATGCTCTTTAAGGGGGTGTGAGTTCTTGAGGTTTGATGAGGGATAGGAGGCTAATATAAGGGCCAAGTA
Source organism: Durio zibethinus (assembly GCF_002303985.1). Next base: position 1,146,988 of record NW_019167971.1, on the reverse strand, counting down.
CCAGCACCCATCGCACATCATATGCGCACACCCCCCGGGCCCCCCAATCGCCGGAACCCCAACGTCGCTGGTCAGGTTCTTCGACGATGCTCCGACGATGGTGCCCCGACGAAGAAAAATACGGCACCAGCACATGCCCGAGCCCAGCATGTGCCAACGCAGCCCTCAATCCGGTCCGATCATAGACTGGGAATGAACTTCGTATGCTTAGACTGGGAATGAACTCCGTATGCCTAAGTCAACACACGAAACAAGCGTACGGGTGCTCAGCCGGCCAGAGGGGCGGGGTGCGTAAGCCGAGGATCGGTTGGGACCCCCTCTACGTGCTGCCGTCCTGCTGTCACAACCCTCGATCCAGTCCAATCTTAGATTGGGAATGAACTCCTTATGCCTAAGCCAACCGACGAAACGAGCGGTCGGGCAGGCGGGCACTACGCCGGCCAGAGAGACGGGATGCGCAAGCATTGGATCGATAGGGTGGTAGGTGGGTTTAGGCACATCTTTATATTTTTACGTGCCAATGCCATTTTTATAGCTTGTAAATTCATACAATGGTCCTTTAAGCCTTCACGTGAAGTTTCATGGTAAGACGACTCGTTTTCTATTTTTCATGATTTTCGAAAGGATTTCAGCCCCAAAGTTGGTACACGTGATCCTTGTATTTTTGTTGGCATGCAAAAAAAAATTCAGCTAAAAACTCGAAGTGTACAAGATTTTGTGACCATTTGAAAAAAGTGTCCCCATTTCAGACACTTAAATGGCTACTGGCAGCAAACTTATAAAATCTCAAATGCTCTTTAAGGGGGTGTGAGTTCTCGAGGTTTGATGAGGGAAAGGGGCCAATATAAGGGCAAACTACCAGCACCCATCGCACATCATGTCCGCACACCCCCCGGCCCACTCGATCGTCGGAACCCCAATGCTGCCGGTCAGGTTCTCCGGCGATGGTGCCCCTGACGAAGAAAAATACAGCACCAGCACATGCCCGAGCCCAGCATGTGCTGTCGTAACCCTCTATCCGGCCCGATCTTAGACTGAGAATGAACTCCGTATGCTTAGACTGGGAACGAAATCTGTATGCCTAAGTCAACCCACAAAACGAAGCGTGCGGGCACTTAGCAGGCTAGAGGGGCGAGATGGCGCAAGTCGAGGATCGTCGGGTTCCCCTCAGTGTGCTGCCGATCCTGCTACTACAACCCTCGGTCCGGTCCGATCTTAGACTAGGAATGAACTCCGTATGCCTAAGCCAATCGACGAAACAAGCGGGCGGGCGGGCGGGCACTACGTCGGCCAGAAAGACGGGATACATAAGCCGTGGATCGATAGGGTGGTAGGTGGGTTTATGTACATCTTCTTATTTCTGCATGCCAATGCCATTTTTATCGCTTGTAAATTCAAATAATGGTCCCTTAAGCCTTCACGTGAAGTTTCATGGCAAGACGACTCATTTTTTATTTTTCACGATTTTTGAAACTTTTTACGGTTCGAGATTTTTTAATATTTTTTCAAAATGAGTTTCGACCCCAAATTTGCTAGATGTGATCCTTGTATTTTTCTTGGCATTTACAAAAAAATTCAGCTAAAAACTCGAAGTGTACAACATTTTGTGACCATTTGAAAAAAGTGTCCCCATTTTAGACACTTTAATGGCTACTGGCAGCAAACCTGTAAAATCTCAAATGCTCTTTAAGGGGGTATGAGTTCTCGAGGTTTGATGAGGGATCGGGGGCCAAGATAAGGACCAAGTACCAGCACCCATCGCAAATCATTTGCGCACACCCCCTTGGGCCCCCCGATCGTCGGAACCCTAATGCCGCCGGTCAGGTTCCCCGGTGATGCTCTGGTGATGGTGCCCCGACGATGAAAAATGCGGCACCAGCACATGCCCGAGCCCAGCATGTGCTGTCGTAACCCTCAGCCCGGTCTGATCTTAGACTGGGAATAAACTCCGGATGCTTAGACTGGGAATGAACTCCGTATGCCTAAGTCAACCCACGAAACGAGCGTGCGGGCGCTCAGCCAGCCAGAGGGGCAGGAAGCGCAAGCCAGGGATCGGCCGGGTCCCCCTCTACGTGCTGTCGATCCTGCTACCACAAAGCTCAGTCCGATCTGATCTTAGATTGGGAATGAACTCTGTATACCTAAGCCAACTGATGAAACGAGCGGGCGAGCGGGCGGGCGGGCACTACGTCGGCCAGAGAGACGGGATCCGCAAGCCGTGGATCGATAGGGTGGTGGGTGGGTTTAGGCACATCTTCATATTTCTGCATGCCAATGCCATTTTTATGGCTTGTAAATTCATACATTGGTCCCTTAAGCCTTCACGTGAAGTTTCATGGCAAGACGACTCGTTTTCTATTTTTCACGATTTTTGAAACTTTTTACGATTCGAGATTTTTTAATATTTTTTCGGAAGGAGTTTTGGCCCAAACTTGGTAGACGTGATCCTTGTATTTTTTTTTTGGCATGCATAAAAAAATTCAGCTAAAAACTCGAAGTGTACAAGATTTTGTGACCATTTGAAAAAAATGTCCCCATATCAGACACTTTAATGGGTATTGGCAGCAAACCTGTAAAATCTCAAATGCTCTTTAAGGGGGTTTGAGTTCTTGAGGTTTGATGAGGGATAAGGGGCCAATATAAGAGCCAAGTACCAGCACCCATCGCACATAATGTGCGCACACCCCTCCAATCGTTGGAACCCCAATGCCGCCTGTCAGGTTCTCCAACGATGCTCCGGCGATGGTGCCCCGACGAAGAAAAATGTGGCACCAGCACACGCCCGAGCCCAGCATGTGCTGCAACAACCCTCGGTCCGATCCAATCTTAGACTGGGAATGAACTCCATATGCTTAGACTGGGAATGAACTCCATATGCTTAGACTGGGAATGAACTCCGTATGCCTAAGTCAACCCATGAAACGAGCGTACGGGTGCTCAGCCGGCCAGAGAGGCGGAATGCGCAAACCGGGGATCGGTCGGGTCCCCCTCTGTGTGCTGCCGATCCTGGTACCGCAACCGTTGGTCCGGTCCGATCTTAGACTAGGAATGAACTCCGTATGCCTAAGCCAACCGACGAAACGAACGAGCGGGCGAGCGGCCGGGCATTACGCCCGGCCAGAGCAACGAGATATGCCAAGCCGTGGATTCGAATAGGGTGGTAGGCTTGGTTTTAGGTACGACCAATCAATATTTCTGTGTGCCAATGCCGATTTTTTAATGAACTTGTAAATTTCATAACAATGGTTCCCTTTAACCTTCCCACGTAAGTTTCACGGCAAATCCGACTCATTTTCTATTTTTCCCGATTTTCAAACTTTTTACGGTTTGGGATTTTTTAAACCTTTTTCGGTAGGAGTTTTGGCCCCCAAACTTGGTAGACCGTGATCCCTGTATTTTTTTTGGCCTACACAAAAAAATTCCAGCCCCAAAACTCGAAGTGTACAAGATTTTGTGACCATTTGAAAAAAGTGTCCAATTTCAGCACATTTTAAATGGCCTCTTGGCAGCAACACTGTAAAATCCAAAAGCTCTTTAAGGGGATGTGAGTTCTCAAAGTTTGATGAGAGATAGGGGGCCAATATAAGAGCCAAGTACCAGCACCCATCGCACATCATGTGTGCACACCCCCCGATCGCCAGAACCCCAATGCCGTCGGTCAGGTTCTCCAGCGATGCTCCGGTGATGGTGCCCCGACGAAGAAAAATACGGCACCAGCACATGCCCGAGCCCAGCATGTGCTACCACAACCCTCGGTCACTTCGTATGCTTAGACTGGGAATGAACTCTGTCTGCCTAAGTCAACCCACGAAACGAGCGTGCGAGCGCTCAGCCAGCTAGAGGGGTGTGATGCGTAAGCCGAGGATCGATCGGGTCCCCCTCTGCGTGCTGCCGATCCTGCTGCCGCAGCCCTTGGTCTGGTCTGATCTTAGACTGGGAATGAACTTCATACGCCTAAGCCAACTGATGAAACAAGCGTGCGGGGGGCGGGCGGGCAGTACGTTGGCCAGAGAGACGGGATGCGCAAGCCGTGGATCGATAGGGTGGTAGGTGGGTTTAGGCACATCTTCATATTTCTGCCTGCCAATGCCATTTTTATGGCTTGTAAGTTCATACAATGGTCCCTTAAGCCTTCACGTGAAGTTTCATGGCAAAACGACTCGTTTTCTATTTTTCATGATTTTTGAAACTTTTTACGGTTCAGGATTTTTTAAAATTTTTTTGGAAGGATTTTTGGCCGCAAACTTGGTAGACGTGATCCTTGCATTTTTGTTGGCATGCACAAAAAATTTCAGCTAAAAACTCAAAGTGTACAAGATTTTGTGACCATTTGAAAAAAGTGTCCCCATTTTTGACACTTTAATGGCTACTGGTAGCAAACCTGTAAAATCTCGAATGCTGTTTAAGGGGGTGTGAGTTCTTGAGGTTTGATAAGGGATAGGGGGCCAATATAAGGGCCAAGTACCAGCACCCATCATACATCCTGTGCGCAAACCCTCCGGCCCCCCCGATCATCAAAACCCTAATGCCGCCGGTCAGGTTCTCCGGTGATGCTCCAACGATGGTGCCCTGACGAAGAAAAATGCAACACCAGCACATGCCCGAGCCCAGCATGTGCTACCGCAACCCTCAGCCTGGTCCAATCTTAGACTGGGAATGAACTCGGTATGCGTAGACTGGAAATGAACTCCGTATGCCTAAGTCAACCCACGAAACGAGCGTGCGGGTGCTCAGCCGGCCAGAGGGGCAGGATGCGCAAGCCGGTGATCGATCGGGTCCCCCTCTGCGTGCTGCCGATCCTGCTGCCACAACCTTCAGTCCGGTCCAATCTTAGACTGGGAATGAACTCCGTATGTCTAAGCCAACAGATGAAACGAGCGGGCAGGCAGGCGGGTACTACGCCGGCCAGAGAGACGGGAAGCGCAAGCCGTGGATCAATAGGGTGGTAGGTTGGTTTAGGCACATCTTCATATTTCTGTGTGCCCATGGTATTTTTATGGCTTGTAAATTCATACAATGGTCGCTTAAGCCTTCACGTGAAGTTTCATGGCAAGACGACTCGTTTTTATTTTTCATGATTTTCAAAACTTTTTGCGGTTCGGGATTTTTTAAAATTTCTTTGGAAGGAGTTTTGGCCCTAAACTTGGTAGACGTGATCCTTGTATTTTTTTGGCATGCACAAAAAAATTCAGGTAAAAACCCGAAGTGTAGAAGATTTTGCGACCATTTGAAAAAAGTGTCCCCATTTCAGACACTTTAATGGCTACTGGCAGCAAACCTGTAAAATCTTAATTGCTTTTTAAGGGGGTGTGAGTTCTCAAGGTTTGATAAGGGATAGGGGGCCAATATAAAGGCCAAGTACCACATCATATGCGAGAACCCCCTGGCCCCCCCGATCTTCAGAACTCCAATGCCGTCGGTCAGGTTCTCCGACGATGCTCTGACGATGGTGCCCGACGAAGAAAAATATTGCACCAGCACATGCCTGAGCCTAGCATGTGCTGCCGTAACCCTCGGTCTGGCTCCGATCCTAGGCTTGGAATGAACTCCATATGCTTAGATTGGGAATGAACTCTGTATGCCTAAGTCAACCCATGAAATGAGCGTGTGGGCGCACAGCTGGCCAGAGGGGTAGGGTGAACAACCCGGGGATCGGCCGGGTCCCCTACTGCGTGCTGTCGATTCTACTGTCGTAACCCTTGGTCTGGTCCAATCTTAGACTGGGAATGAATTTTGTATGCGTAAGCCAACCGATGAAACGAGCGGTCTGGCACTACGTCGGCCAGAGAGACGGGATGTGCAAGCCGTGGATCGATAGGGTAGTAGGTGGGTTTAGGTACATCTTCATATTTCTGCATGCCAATGCCATTTTTATGGCTTGTAAATTCATACAATGGTCCCTTAAGCCTTCACGTGAGGTTTCATGGCAAGATGACTCGTTTTCTATTTTTTACGATTTTTAAAACTTTTTACGGTTTGGGATTTTTTAAAATTTCTTCGGAAGGAGTTTTGTCCCCAAACTTGGTAGACGTAATCCTTGTATTTTTTTTTGCATGCAAAAAAAATTTCAGCTAGAAACTCAAAGTCTACAATATTTTGTGACCATTTGAAAAAAGTGTCCCCACTTTAGACACTTTAATGGCTACTGGTAGCAAACCTATAAAATCTCAAATGCTCTTTAAGGGGGTGTGAGTTCTTGAGGTTTGATGAGGGATAGGGGGCCAATATAAGGGCCAAGTACCAGCCCTCATCGCACATCTTGTGCGCATACCGCCCCTGACCCCCCCGATCACCAGAACCCCAATGTCGTCGGTCAGGTTCTCTGACGATGCTCCGATGATGGTGCCTCGGTGAAGAAAAATACGGCACCAGCACATGCCCGAGCCCAGCATGTGCTGCCGTAACCCTCGATCTAGTCCAATCTTAGACTGGGAACGAACTCTGCATGCTTAGATTGGGAGTGAACTCCGTATGCCTAAGTGAACCCACGAAACGAGCGTGCGGGCGCTCAGCTGGCCAAGGGGGCGGGATGCACAAGCCAGGGATCGACCGGGACCCCCGTTGTGTGCTGTCAATCCTGCTACCATAACCCTCGGTCCGATCTAATCTTAGACTGGGAATGAATTCCGTATGCCTAAGCGAACCAATGAAATGAGCGGGCTGGCACTACGCTGGCCAGAGAGATGGGATGCGCAAGCCGTGGATCGATAGGGTGGTAAGTGGGATTAGGGACATCTTCATATTTCTGCATGCCCATGCCATTTTTATGGCTTGTAAATTCATAAAATGGTCCCTTAAGCCTTCACGTGAAGTTTCATGGCAAGACGACTCGTTTTCTATTTTTCACAAATTTTGAAACTTTTTACGGTTCAGGATTTTTTAAAATTTCTTCGAAAGGAGTTTTGGTCCCAACCTTGGTAGACAAGATCCTTGTATTTTTTTTGGCAAGCAAAAAAAAATTCAGCTCAAAACTCGAAGTGTACAAGATTTTGTGACCATTTGAAAAAAGTGTCCCCATTTCGGACACTTTAATGGCTACTGGCAGCAAACCTGTAAAATCTCAAATGCTCTTTAAGGGGGTGTGAGTTCTCACTGTTTAATGAGGGATAGGGGACCAATATGAGGGCCAAGTACCAGCACCCATCGCACATTATGTGCGCACACGCCCTCCGGGCCCCCCGATCACCGGAACCCCAATGCTGTCGGTCAAGTTCTCTGGCGATGGTGCCGCGACAAACAAAAATGTGGCACCAGCACATGCCCGAGCCCAGCATGTGCTGCCACAACCCTCAATCGGGTCCGATCTTAGACTGGGAGTGAACTCCGTATGCCTAAGTTAACCCACGAAACGAGCGTGCAGGTGCTCAGCCGGCCAGAGCGACGGGATGCGCAAACCGGGGATCGACCGTGTCCCCCTCTACGTGCTGTCGATCCTGCTGCCGCAACCCTCGGTCTGATTCGATCTTAGGCTGGGAATGAACTCCGTATGCCTAAGCCAATCGATGAAACGAGCGGGCGGGCGGGCGGGCACTTCGCCGGCCAGAGAGACGGGATGCGCAAGCCGTGGATCGATAGGGTGGTAGGTGGGTTTAGGCACATCTTCATATTTCTGCATGCCAATGCCATTTTTCTCACTTGTAAATTCATACAGTGGTCCCTTAAGCCTTCACATGAAGTTTCATGGCAAGACGACTCGTTTTCTATTTTTCACAATGTTTGAAACTTTTTCCTGTTCGGGATTTTTTAAAATTTTTTCGGAAGGAGTTTTGGCCCCAAACTTGGTACACGTGATCCTTGTATTTTTTTTGGCATGCACAAAAATATTCAGCTAAAAACTCGAACTGTACAAGATTTTGTGACCATTTGAAAAAAGTGTCCCCATTTCGGACACTTTAATGGCTACAGGCAGCAACCCTATAAAATCTCAAATGCTCTTTAAGGGGGTGTGAGTTCTCAAGGTTTGATGAGGGATAGGGGGCCAATATAAATGCCAAGTACCAGCACCCATCGCACATCATGTGTGCACACCCCCCGGCCCCCCCGATCGTCGAAACCCCAATGCCGCTGGTCAGGTTCTCCGACGATGCTCCGACGATGGTGCCTCGGTGAAGAAAAATACGGCACTAGCACATGCTCGTGCCCAGCATGTGCTACCGTAACCCTCTGTCTGGTCCGATCTTAGACTGGGAGTGAACTCCATATGCCTAAATCGACCCACAAAATGAGCATGCAGGTGCTCAGCTGGCCAAAGGGGTGGGATGCACAAGCTGGGGATCGACCAGGTCCCTCTCTACGTACTGTTGATCCTGCTGCCGCAACCCTCGATTCGATCTGATCCTAGACTGGGAATGAACTCCGTATGCCTAAGCCAACCGACGAAACGAGCGGGCGGGTGGGCACTACGTCGGCCAGAGAGACGGGATGCTAAAGCAATGGAACGATAGGGTGGTAGGTGTGTTCAGGTACATCTTCTTATTTCTGTGTGCCAATGCCATTTTTATGGCTTGTAAATTCATACAATGGTCCCTTAAGCCTTCACGTGAAGTTTCTTGGCAAGACGACTTGTTTTCTATTTTTCATGATTTTTGAAACTTTTTACGGTTCGAGATTTTTTAAAATTTTTTCGAAAAGATTTTTGGCCCCAGATATTGTAGACATGATCCTTGTATTTTTGTTGGCATGCACAAAAAAATTCAGCTAAAACTCGAAGTGTACAAGATTTTGGGACCATTTGAAAAAAGTGTCCCCATTCCAAACACTTTAATGGCTACTAGCAGCAAACCTGTAAAATCTCAAATGCTCTTTAAGGGGGTGTGAGTTCTCGAGGTTTGATGAGGGAAGGGGGCCAATATAAGGGCCAAGTACCAGCACCCGTCGCACATCATTTGCGCACGCCCCCCGGCCCTCCCGATCGTCGGAACCCCAATGCCGTCGATCAGGTTCTCCGGTGATGCTCCGAAGATGGTGCCCCAGTGAAAAAAAATACGGTACCAACACTTGCCCGAGCCCAGCATGTACTGCCGCAACCCACAGTCCAGTTCGATCTTAGACTTGGAATGAACTCCGCATGCTTAGACTGGGAATTAACTCCGTATGCCTAAGTCAACCCACGAAACGAGCGTGCGGGTGCTCAGCCGGCCAGAGGGGCGGGATGCGCAAGCTGCAGATCGGCCGAGTACCCCTCTGTATACTGTCGATCCTGCTATCACAACCCTCGATTCGGTCGGATCATAGACTGGGAATGAACTCCGTATGCCTAAGCAAACCGACGAAACGAGCGGGCGGACGGGCGGTCGGGCACTACGCTGACCAGAGAGACGGGATGCGCAAGCCGTGGATCGATAGGATGGTAGGTGGGTTTAGGCACATCTTCATATTTCTACATTCCAATGCCATTTTTATGGCTTGTAAATTCATACAATGGTCCCTTAAGCCTTCACGTGAAGTTTCATGGGAAGACGACTCGTTTTCTATTTTTCATGATTTTCAAAACATTTTACGGTTTGAGATTTTTAAAAATTTTTTCGGAAGGAGTTTTGGTCCCAAATTTGGTAAACGTGATCCTTGTATTTTTATAGGCATGCATAAAAAAATTCAGTTAAAAACATGAAGTGTACAAGATTTTGCGACCATTTGAAAAAAGTGTCCCCATTTCAGACACTTTAATGGCTACTGGTAGCAAACCTGTAAAATCTCAAATTCTCTTTAAGGGGGCGTGAGTTCTCGAGGTTTGATGAGGGATAGGGGGTAAATATAAGGGCCAAGCACCAGCAACCATCGCACATCATGTGCGCACACCCCCTCTCGGCCCCCCCGATCGTCGAAACCCCAATGCCGCCGATCATGTTCTTCGGCGATGCTCCGACGATGGTGCCCCAGGGAAGAAAAATGCAGCACCAGCACATGCCCGAGCCTAGCATGTGCTGCCGCAACCCTCGGTCCGGTCCGATCTTAGACTAGGAATGAACTCCGTATGCTTAGACTGGGAATGAACTCCGTATGCCTAAGTCAACCCACGAAACGAGCGTACGGGTGCTCAGCCGGCCAGAGAGGCGGAATGCGCAAGCCGGGGATCGGTCGGGTCCCCCTCTGTGTGCTGCCGATCCTGGTACCGCAACCGTTGGTCCGGTCCGATCTTAGACTAGGAATGAACTCCGTATGCCTAAGCCAACCGACGAAACGAACGTGCGGGAGGGCGGGCACTACGCTGGCCAGAGAGACAGGATGCGCAAGCCGTGGATCGATAGGGTGGTAAGTGGGTTTAGGCACATCTTCATATTTCTGCATGCCAATGCCATTTTTATGGCTTGTAAATTCATACAATGGTCCCTTAAGCCTTCACGTGAAGTTTCATGGCAAGACGACCCGTTTTCTATTTTCCACGATTTTGAAAACTTTTTGCGGTTCGGGATTTTTTATAATTTTTTTGCAAGGATTTTTGGCCCCAAACTATTAGATGTGATCCTTGTATTTTTGTTGGCATGCACAAAAAATTTCAGCTAAAAACTCGAAGTGTGCAAGATTTTGTGACCATTTGAAAAAAGTGTCCCCATTTCAGACACTTTAATGGCTACTGGCAGCAAACCTGTAAAATCTCAAATGCTCTTTAAGGGGGTGTGAGTTCTTGATGTTTGATGAGGGATAGGGGGCCAATATAAGGGCCAAGTACCAGCATCCATCGCACATCTTGTACGCACACCCCCGGCCCCTCTGATCCCCGTAAGCCAAATGCCACCGATCAGGTTCTCTGGCGATGCTCCAACGGTGGTGGCCCGATGAAGAAAAATGTGGCACCAGCACATGCCCGAGCCCAGCATGTGCTGTCACAACCCGCGATCTAGTCCGATCTTAGACTGGGAATTAACTCTGTATGCCTAAGTCAACCCATGAAACGAGCGTGCGGACGCTCAGTCGGCCAGAGGGGCAGGATGCGCATGCCGGGGTTCGATCGGGTCCCCCTCTACGTGCTGCCGATCTTGCTGCCACAACCCTCAGTCTGATCTGATCTTAGACTGGGAATGAAGTCTGTATGCCTAAGCCAACCAACGAAATGAGCGGGTAGACGGCCGGGCAGGCACTATGCCGGCCAGAGAGATGGGATGCGCAAGCCATGGATCGATAGGGTGGTAGGTGGGTTTAGGCATATCTTCATATTTTTGCGTGCCAATACTGTTTTTATGGCTTCTAAATTCATACAATGGTCCCTTAAGCCTTCACGTGAAGTTTCATGGCTAGAAAACTCGTTTTCTATTTTTTATGATTTCAAAACTTTTTACGGTTTGGGATTTTTTAAAATCCTTTTGGAAGGAGTTTTGGCCCCAAACTATTAGACATGGTCCTTGTATTTTTGTTGGCATGCATAAAAAAATTCAGCTAAAAAGTCGAAGTGTACAAGATTTTGTGACCATTGGAAAAACGTGTCCCCATTTCAGACACTTTAATGGCTACTGGCAGCAAACCTGTAAAATCTCAAATGCTCTTTAAGGGGGTGTGAGTTCTTGAGGTTTGATGAAGGATAGGGGGCCAATATAAGGGCCAAGTACCAGCACCCATCGCACATCTTGTGCGCACACCCCCCCGGCCCCCCCGATCGTCGAAACCCCAATGTCATCGGTCAGGTTCTCCGACGATGCTTCGGCGAAGAAAAATACGGCACCAGCACATGCCTGAGCCCAGCATGTGCTGTTGTAACCCTTGGTCCAGTCCGATCTTAGACTGGGAATGAACTCCGTATGCTTAGACTGGGAATGAACTCTGTATGCTTAAGTCAACCCACTAAACAAGCTTACGGGCGCTCAGCAGGCTAGAGGGGCGGGATGCACAAGCCGGGGATCGGCCGGGTCCCCCTCTACGTGCTGCCGATCATGCTGCAGCAACCCTCGGTCCGGTCCGATCTTAGACTGGGAATGAACTCTGTATGCCTAAGCCAATCGACGAAACGAGCGGGCTGGCACTACGTCGGCCAGAGAGACAGGATGCGGAAGCCGTGGATCGGTAGCGTGGTAGGTGGGTTTAGTCACATCTTCATATTTCTATGTGCTAATGCCATTTTTATGGCTTGTAAATTCATACAATGGTCCCTTAAGCCTTCACGTGAAGTTTCATGGCAAGACGGCTCGTTTTTTATTTTTCATGATTTATGAAACTTTTTATGTTTCGGGATTTTTTAAAAATTTTTCGATAGGAGTTTTGACCCCAAACTTGGTAGACGTGATCCTTGTATTTTTGTTGACATGCACAAAAAAATTCAGCTAAACACTTCAAGTGTACAAGATTTTGTGACCATTTGAAAAAAGTGTCCCCATTTCAAACACTTTAATGGCTATTGGCAGCAAACCTGTAAATTCTCAAATGCTCTTTAAGGGGGTGTGAGTTCTCAAGGTTTGATGGGGGATAGGGGGTGAATATAAGGGCCAAGTACCAGCACCCATCGCACGTCATGTGTGCACACCCCCCGGCCCCCCGATCGTCGGAACCCCAATGCAGCCGGTCAGGTTCTCCGGCGATGCTCCGGCGATGGTGCCCCGATGAAGAAAAATGTGACACCAGCACATGCCCGAGCCCAGCATGTGCTGTCGCAACCCTCGGTTTGGTCCGATCTTAGACTGGGAATGAACTTTGTATGCTTAGACTAGGAATGAACTCCGTATGCCTAAGTCAACGCACGAAACGAGCGTGCGGGCGCTCAGCCAACTAGAGGGATGGGATGCGCAAGCTGGGGATCGCCCGGGTCCCCTTCTACGTGCTGTCGATCCTGGTACTGTAACCCTTCGTCCGGTCTGATCTTAGGCTGGGAATGAACTCTGTATGACTAAGCCAACCGACGAAAGGAGTGGGCGGGCGGGCAGGCAGGCACAACGCCGGCCAGAGAGACGGGATGCGCAAGCCGTGGATCGATAGGGTGGTAGGTGAGTTTAGGCACATCCTCATATTTCTATGTGCCAATGCCATTTTTTTGGCTTGTAAATTCATACAATGGTCCCCTAAGCCTTCACGTGAAGTTTCATGGCAAGGCGACTCGTTTTCTATTTTTCACAATTTTTGAAACTTTTTGCAGTTCGAGATTTTTTAAAATTTTTTGAAAGGAGTTTTGGCCCCAAACTTGGTAGACGTGATACTTGTATTTTTGTTGGCATGCACAAAAAAATTCAGCTGAAAACTCGAAGTGCACAAGATTTTGTGACCATTTGAAAAAAGTGTCCCCATTTCAGACACTTTAATGGCTACTGGCAACAAACCTGTAAAATCTCAAATGGTCTTTAAGGGGGTGTGAGTTCTCAAGGTTTGATGAGGGATAGGGGGCCAATATAAGGGCCAAGTAGCAGCACCATTTGCACATCATATGCACACACCCCCCGGCCCCCCGATCGCTGGAACCAAATGCCACAGGTCAGGTTCTTCGGCGATGCTCTGGCGAAGAGAAATGTGGCACTATCACATGCCCGAGCCTAGCATATGCTACCGCAACCCTCGATCTGGTTTGATCTTAGACTGGGAATGAACTCCGTATGCTTAGGCTGGGAATGAACTCCGTATGCCTACGTCAACCCACGAAACGAGCGTGTGGGGGCTCAGTCGGCCAAAGGAGCGGGATGCGTAAGCCGTGGTTCGACCGGGTCCCCCTCCTCATGCTGCCAATCCTGCTGCCGCAACCTTCAGTCTGGTCTGATCTTAGACAGGGAATGAACTCTGTATGCCTAGCCAACCGATGAAACAAGCGGGCGGGTGGGCGAGCGGGCACTACGTTGGCCAGAGAGACGGGATGCGCAAGCTGTGGATCGATAGGGTGGTAGGTGGGTTTAGGCACATCTTCATATTTCTACGCGCCAATGCCATTTTTATGGCTTGTAAATTCATACAATGGTCCCTTAAGCCTTCATGTGAAGTTACATGGCAAGCCTTTACAAGATTTTGTGACCATTTGAAAAAAGTGTCCCCATTTCAGACACTTTAATTGCTACTGGCAGCAAACCTGTAAAATCTCAAATGCTCTTTAAGGGGGTGTGAGTTCTCGAGGTTTGAGGGATAGGGGGCCAATATAAGGGCCAAGTACCAGCACCCATCGCACATCCTGTGCGCACACCCCCTAGCCCCCCGATCGCCGGATCCCCAATGTCGTCGGTCAGGTTCTCCGGCGATGCTCCGACGATAGTGCCCCGACGAAGAAAAATGTAGCACCAGCACATGCCCGAGCCTAGCATGTGCTGTCGCAGCCCTCGGTCCGGACCGATCTTAGACTGGGAATGAACTCCATATGCTTAGACTGGGAATAAACTTCGTATGCCTAAGTCAACCCACGAAACGAGCGTGCGGGCACTGAGTCGGCCAGAGGGGCAGGATGCACAAGCCAAGGATCGGTCGGGTCCCTCTCTGTGTGCTACCGATCCTGCTACCGCAACCCTCAATTTGGTTCGATCTTAGACTGGGAATGAACTCCGTATGCCTAAGCCAACCGACGAAACGAGCGAGCGGGTGGGCGGGCGGGCACTACGCTGGCCAGAGAGACGGGATGTGCAAGCCGTGGATCGATAGGGTGGTAGGTGGGTTTAGGCACATCCTCATATTTCTTAATGCCAATGCAATTTTTATGGCTTGTAAATTCAAACAATGGTCCTTTAAGCCTTCACGTGAAGTTTCATGGCAAGACGACTCGTTTTCTATTTTTCATGATTTTTGAAACTTTTTGCAGTTCATGATTTTTTAAAATTATTTCAGAAGGAGTTTTGGCCCCAAACTTGGTGGACGTGATCCTTGTATTTTTTTTGGCATGCACAAAAAAATTCAGCTAAAAACTCGAAGTGTACAGGATTTTGTGACCATTTGAAAAAAGTGTCCCCATTTCAGACACCTTAATGGCTACTGGCAGCAAACCTGTAAAATCTCAAATGCTTTGTAAGGGGGTGTGAGTTCTCGAGGTTTGATGAGGGATAGCGGGCCAATATAAGGGCCAAGTACCAGCACCCATTGCACATCATTTGCACACACCCCCCGGCCCCCCGATCGTCGAAACCCCAATGTCGTCGGTTAGAGTCTTTAGGGATGCTGCCCCGACGAAGAAAAATGCGGCACCAGCACATGCCCAAGCCCGACATATATGATCATAAACCTCTGTCCGGTCCGATCTTAGACTGGGAATGAACTCCATATGCTTAGACTGGGAATGAACTCCGTATGCCTAAGTCAAAACACGAAACGAGTGTGCGGGCACTCAACCGGCCAGAGGGCGGGATACGCAAGCTGGGGATCGGCCGGGTCCCCCTCTGCATGTTAGCAATCCTGCTACCACAACCCTCAGTGCGGTATAATGTTAGACTGGGAATGAACTCTATATGCCTAAGCACCGAGAAACGAACGGGCGTTCATCGGCCAGAAGGGTGGGATGCGCGTCGGATGTCGGGTCCTCTACGGGTGCCTACCAAAATTTGCTGCTGAACCTCGGTTCGGTCCATCTAGACTAGGAATGAACTCCGTATGCTGCAACTGACGAACGAGCGGGCCTACGCGGCCAGAGGGAGGGATGCGTAACCCGTGGATCGTGGGTGGTAGGTGGGTTTAGGTACATCTTCATTTTCGATGCAATTGCATTTTTTATGGCTTGTACATCTACATGGTTCCTTAACCTTCACTGAAAAGTTTCATGGCAAGACACTCATTTTTATTTTCACGATTTTCAAAACTTTTTTATGGTTCGAGATTTTTTTAAATTTTTTTGGAAGGGGTTTTTGCCCCAAACTTGGTAGACATGATCCTTGTATTTTTATTGGCATGCACAAAAAAATTCAACTAAAAACTCGAAGTGTACAAGATTTTGTGACCATTTGAAAAAAGTGTCCCCATTTCGGACACTTTAATGGCTACTGGCAACAAACCTGTAAAATCTCAAATGCTTTTTAAGGGGGTGTGAGTTCTCAAGGTTTGATGAGGGATAGGGGGCCAATATAAGGGCCAAGTACCAGCACCATTTGCACATCATATGCGCACACCCCCCGGCCCCCCGATCGCTGGAACCCAAATGCCACCGGTCAGGTTCTTCGGCGATGCTCTGGTGAAGAGAAATGCGGCACTATCACATGCCCGAGCCTAGCATATGCTGCCGCAACCCTCAGTCCAGTCTGATCTTAGACTGGGAATGAACTCCATATGCTTAGGCTGGGAATGAACTCCGTATGCCTACATCAACCCACGAAACGAGCGTGTGGGCGCTCAGTCGGCCAAAGGAGCGGGATGCGCAAGCCGGGGTTCGACCGGGTCCCCCTCTTCATGCTGCCAATCCTGCAACCGCAACCTTCAGTCTGGTCTGATCTTAGATAGGGAATGAACTCTGTATGCCTAACCAACCGACGAAACAAGCGGGCGGGTGGGCGAACGGGCACTACGTCGGCCAGAGGGACGGGATGCGCAAGCTGTGGATCGATAGGGTGGTATGTGGGTTTAGGCACATCTTCATATTTCTACATGCCAATGCCACTTTTATGGCTTGTAAATTCATACAATGGTCCCTTAAGCCTTCACGTGAAGTTACATGGCAAGCCTTTACAAGATTTTGTGACCATTTGAAAAAAGTGTCCCCATTTCAGACACTTTAATTGCTACTGGCAGCAAACCTGTAAAATCTCAAATGCTCTTTAAGGGGGTGTGAGTTCTCGAGGTTTGAGGGATAGGGGGCCAATATAAGGGCCAAGTACCAGCACCCATCGCACATCCTGTGCGCACACCCCCTGGCCGCCCCGATCGTCGGATCCCCAATGTCGTCGTTCAGGTTCTCCGGTAATGCTCCGACGATAGTGCCCCGACGAAGAAAAATGAGCACCAGCACATGCCCGAGCCTAGCATGTGCTGCCGCAACCCTCGGTCTGGACCGATCTTAGACTGAGAATGAACTCCGTATGCTTAGACTGGGAATAAACTCCGTATGCCTAAGTCAACCCATGAAACGAGCGTACGGGCACTGAGCCAGCCAGAGGGGCGGGATGCGTAAGTCGGGGATCGGTCGGGTCCCCCTCTGTGTGCTACCGATCCTGCTACTGTAACCCTCAATATGGTTTGATCTTAGACTGGGAATGAACTCCGTATGCCTAAGCCAACCGACGAAACGAGCGAGCGGGTCGGCAGGTGGGCACTACGCAGGCCAGAGAGATAGGATGCGCAAGCCGTGGATCGATAGGGTGGTAGGTGGGTTTAGGCACATCCTCATATTTCTTCATGCCAATGCCATTTTTATGGCTTGTAAATTCAAACAATGGTCCCTTAAGCCTTCACGTGAAGTTTCATGGCAACACGACTCGTTTTCTATTTTTCACGATTTTTGAAACTTTTTACGGTTCATGATTTTTTAAAATTATTTTGGAAGGAGTTTTGGTCCCAAACTTGGTTGACGTGATCCTTGTATTTTTTTTGGCATGCACAAAAAAATTCAGCTAAAAACTCGAAGTGTACAGGATTTTGTGACCATTTGAAAAAAGTGTCCCCATTTCAGACACCTTAATGACTACTGGCAGCAAATCTGTAAAATCTCAAATGCTCTGTAAGGGGGTGTGAGTTCTCAAGGTTTGATGAGGGATAGGGGGCTAATATAAGGGCCAAGTACCAGAACCCATCGCACATCATTTGCGCACACCCCCCGGCCCCCCCGATCGCCGGAACCCCAATGCCGCCAGTCAGATTCTCTGGGGATACTGCCCCGACAAAGAAAAATACGGCACCAGCACATGCCCGAGCCCAGCATATGCTACCGTAAACCTTGGTCCGGTCCTATCTTAGACAGGGAATGAACTCCATATGCTTAGACTGGGAATGAACTCCGTATGCCTAAGTCAAAACATGGAACGAGTGTGCGGGCGCTCAACCGGCCAGAGGGCGGGATGCGCAAGCTGGGGATCGGCCGGGTCCCCCTCTGCATGTTGCCAATCCTGCTACTGCAACCCTCAGTCTGGTATAATGTTAGACTGGGAATGAACTCCGTATGCCTAAGCCAACCGATGAATCGAGTGGGCGGGCGGGTGGCCGGGCACTACGCCGGCCAGACAGACAGGATGCGCGAGCCATGGATCGATAGGGTGGTAGGTGGGTTTAGACACATCTTCATATTTCTGTGTGCCAATGCCATTTTTATGGCTTGTAAATTCATACAATGGTCCCTTAAGCCTTCACGTGAAGTTTCATGGCAAGACGACTCGGTTTTTATTTTCATGATTTTGAAA
>NW_019167971.1:1098071-1127788 GCF_002303985.1 Durio zibethinus | reverse complement strand
CATTTTGCGGTTCGGGATTTTTTAAAACTTTTTCGAAAGGATTTTTGGTCCCAAACTTCGAAGACGTGATCCTTGTATTTTTTGTTGGCATGCACAAAAATTTCAGTTAAAAACTCGTAGTGTGCAAGATTTTGTGACCATTTAAAAAAAGTGTCCCCATTCCGAACACTTTAACGGCTACTGGCAGCAAACCTGTAAAATCTCAAATGCTCTTTAAGAGGGTGTGAGTTGTCGAGGTTTGATGAGGGATAGGGGGCCAATATAAGGGCCAAGTAAGAGCACCCATCACACATCATGTGTGCACATGCCCCCCGATCTTCGAAACCCCAATGCCGCCGGTCAGGTTCTCCGACGATGGTCTGACAAAGGTGCCCTGACGAAGAAAAATGTTACACCAGCACATGCCCGAGCCCAGCATGTGCTGCCGTAACCCTTGGTCCGGTCCGATCTTAGACTAGGAATGAACTCTGTATGCTTAGACTGGGAATGAACTCCGTATGCTTAGACTGGGAATGAACTCTGTATGCCTAAGTTAAAACACAAAATGAGTGTGCGGGCGCTCAACCGGCCAGTAAGGGCGGGATGCGAAGCCGAGGATCGGTCGGGTCCCCCTTTGCGTGCTACCAATCATGCTGCCGCAACCCTCAGTTCGGTCCGATCTTAGACTGGGAATGAACTCCGTATGCCTAAGCCAACTGACGAAACGAGCGGGCAGGTGGGCGAGCGGGCACTACGTCGGCCAGAGGGACGGGATGCGTAACCCGTGGATCGATAGGGTGGTAGGTGGGTTTAGGCACATCTTCATATTTCTACGTGACAATGCCATTTTTATGGCTTGTAAATTCATACAATGGTCCTTAAGCCTTCACGTGAAGTTTCATGGCAAGACGACTCGTTTTCTATTTTTCACGATTTTCAAAAGTTTTTACGGTTTGAGATTTTTTAAAATTTTTTCGGTAGGAGTTTTGGCCCCAAACTTGGTAGCCATGATCCTTGTATTTTTATTGGCATGCACAAAAAAATTCAACTAAAAACTCGAAGTATACAAGATTTTGTGACCATTTGAAAAAAGTGTCCCCATTTCGGACACTTTAATGGCTACTGGCAACAAACCTGTAAAATCTCAAATGCTCTTTAAGGGGGTATGAGTTCTCGAGGTTTGATGAGGGATAGGGGGCCAATATAAGGGCCAAGTACCAGCACCCATCGTACATCATGTGCGCACACCCCCCCGGCCCTCCCGATCGTCGGAACCCCAATGCCGTCGGTCAGGTTCTACGGCGATGCTCCGGCGATGGTGCCCTGGCGAAGAAAAATGCTACCCCAGCACTTGTCCGAGCCCAGCATGTGATGCCGTAACCCTCGGTCCGGTCCGATCTTAGACTGGGAATTACTCCGTATGCTTAGACTGGGAATGAACTCCGTATGCCTAAGTCCACCCATGAAACGAGTGTGCGGGCGCTCCGCTGGCCAGAGGGGCGGGATGCACAAGCCGAGGATTGGTCAGATCCCCCTCTGTGTGCTGCCGCAACCCTCAGTCCTGTCTCATCTTAGACTGGGAATGAACTCCGTATGCCTAAGCCAACCGATGAAACGAGGGGGCGGGCGGGCGGGCACTACGTCGGCCAGAGAGACGGGATGCGCAAGCCGTGGATCGATAGGTTGGTAGGTGGGTTTAGGTACATCCTCATATTTCTGCATGCCAATGCCATTTTTATGGCTTGTAAATTCATACTATGGTCCCTTAAGCCTTCACGTGAAGTTTCATGGCAAGACGACTCGTTTTCTATTTTTCATGATTTTCAAAACTTTTTACGATTCAGGATTTTTTAAAATTTTTTCGGAAGGAGTTTTGGCCCCAAACTTCGTAGACATGATCCTTGTATTTTTGTTGGCATGTACAAAAAAATTCAGCTAAAAACTCACAGTGTACAAGATTTTGTGACCATTTGAAAATAGTGTCCCCATTTCAGACACTTTAATGGCTACTGGCAGCAAACCTGTAAAATCTCAAATGCTCTTTAAGGGGGTGTGAGTTTTCGAGGTTTGATGAAGGATAGGGGGCCAATATAAGGGCCAAGTACCAGCACCCATCGCACATCATGTGCGCACACCCACCCGGCCCCCCCGATCATCGGAACCCCAATGCCGTCGATCAGGTTCTCCGGTGATGCTCCGACGATGGTGCCCCGGGGAAGAAAAATGCGGCACCAGCACATGGCCGAGCCCAGCATGTGCTGCAGCAACCCTCGGTCCGGTCCAATCTTAGACTGGGAATGAACTCCGTATGCCTAAGTCAATCCACGAAACGAGCGTGCGGGCGCTCAGACAGCCAGAGGGGTGAGATGCGCAAGCCGGGGATCGGTCGGGTCCCTCTCTACATGCTGCCAATCCTGCAGCCACAAACCTCAGTTCAGTCAGATCTTAGACTGGGAATGAACTCCGTATGCCTAAGCCAACGGACGAAACGAGCGGGCGGGCGGGCGAGCACTACGCCGACTAGAGAGACGGGATGCGCAAGCCATGGATCGATAGGGTGGTAGGTGGGTTTAGGCACATCTTCATATTTCTGTGTGCCAATGCCGTTTTGATGGCTTGTAAATTCATAAATTGGTCCCTTAAGCCTTCACGTGAAGTTTCATGGCAAGACGACTCATTTTCTATTTTTCACAATTTTCAAAACTTTTTACGGTTAGGGATTTTTTAAAATTTTTTCGAAAGGATTTTTGGCCCGAAACTTCGTAGACATGATCCTTGTACTCTTTTTGGCATGCACGAAAAAATTCAGCTAAAAACTCATAGTGAACAAGATTTTGTGACCATTTGAAAAAAGTGTCCCCATTTCAGACACTTTAATGGCTACTGGCAGCAAACCTGTAAAATCTCAAATGCTCTTTAAGGGGGGGTGAGTTCTTGAGGTTTGATGAGGGATAGGGGGCCAATATAAGGGCCAAGTACCAGCACCCATCGCACATCATGTGCGCACACCCCCCGGCCCCCCGATCACCGGAACCCCAATGCTGTCGGTCAGGTTCTCCGGCGATGCTCCGACGATGGTGCCCCGACGAAGAAAAATGCGGCACCAGCACATGCTCGAGCCCAACATGTGCTGTCGTAACCCTCAGTTTGATGCGATCCTAGCTGGGAATGAACTCCGTATGCTTAGACTGGGAATGAACTCCGTATGCCTAAGTTAACCCACGAAACGAGCGAGCGGGCGCTCAGTCGGCCAGAGGGGTGGGATGCGCAAGCCGGGGATCGACCGGGTCCCCCTCTGCGTGCTATCGATCCTACTATCGCAACCCTCAGTCTGGTCTAATCTTAAACTCGGATTGAACACCGTATGCCTGAGCCAACCGATGAAACTGAACGAGCGGGCGGGCGGGCGGGCACTATGCCGGCCAGAGAGACGGGATGCGCAAGCCGTGGATCGATAGGGTGGTAGGTGGGTTTAGGCACATCTTCATATTTTTGCATGCCAATGCCATTTTTATGGCTTGTAAATTCATACTATGGTCCCTTAAGCCTTCACGTGAGGTTTCATGGCAAGACGACCCATTTTCTATTTTTCACGATTTTTGAAACTCTTTGCAGTTCGAGATTTTTTGAAATTTTTTCGGAAGGATTTTTGGCCCCAAACTTGTTAGACGTGATCCTTGCATTTTTGGTGGCATGCAAAAAAAAATTCAGCTAAAAACTCGAAGTGTACAAGATTTTGTGACCATTTGAAAAATGTGTCACCATTTCAGACACTTTAATTGCTACTGGCAACAAACCTGTAAAATCTCAAATGCTCTTTAAGGAGGTGTGAGTTCTCGAGGTATGATGAGGGATAGGGGGCCAATATAAGGGCCAAGTACCAGCACCCATCGCACATCATGTCCGCACACCCCCTGGCTCCCCCGATCGTCGGAACCCCAATGCCGCCGGTCAGGTTCCCTGGAGATGCTCTTGCGATTGTGCCCCGATGAAGAAAAATGCGGCACCAGCACATGCCCGAGCCCAGTATGTGCTGCCGTAACCCTTGGTCTGGTCTGGTCTTAGACTGCGAATGAACTCCGTATGCTTAGACTGGGAATGAACTCCGTATGCCTAAGTCAACCCATGAAACGAGCGTGCAGGCGCTCTACCAGCCAGAGGGGTGGGATGCGTACGCCAGGGATCGATCGGGTCCCCCTCTCCGTGCTGCCAATCCTACTGCCACAACCCTCGGTCCAGTCTGATGTTAGACTAGTAATGAACTCTGTATGCCTAAGCCAACCGACGAAACGAGCGGGTGGGTGGGCGGGCGGGCATTACGCCGGCCAGAGAGACGGGATGCGCAAGCTGTGGATTGATAGGGTGGTAGGTGGGTTTAGGCACATCTTCATATTTCTACGTGCCAATGCCATTTTAATGGCTTGTAAATTCATACAATGGTCCCCTAAGCCTTCACGTGAAGTTTCATGGCAAGACGACTCGTTTTCTATTTTTCATGATTTTTGAAACTTTTTACGGTTCGGGATTTGTTAAAATTTTTTCGGAAGGCTTTTTATCCCCAAACTTGGTAAACGTGATCCTTTTATTTTTCTTGGCATGCACAAAAAAATTCAACTAAAAACTCGAAGTGTACAGGATTTTGTGACCATTTGAAAAAAGTGTCCCCATTTCAGCCACTTTAATGGCTACTGGCAGCAAACCTGTAAAATTTCAAATGCTCTTTAAGGGGGTGTGAGTTCTCAAGGTTTGATGAGGGATAGGGGGCCAATATAAGGGCCAAGTACCAGCACCCATCGCACATCATGTCCGCACACCCCCTGGCTCCCCCGATCGTCGGAACCCCAATGCCGCCGGTCAGGTTCCCTGGAGATGCTCTTGCGATTGTGCCCCGATGAAGAAAAATGCGGCACCAGCACATGCCCGAGCCCAGTATGTGCTGCCGTAACCCTTGGTCTGGTCTGGTCTTAGACTGGGAATGAACTCCGTATGCTTAGACTGGGAATGAACTCCGTATGCCTAAGTCAACCCATGAAACGAGCGTGCAGGCGCTCAGCCACCCAGAGGGGTGGGATGCGCAAGCCGAGGATCAGCCGGCTCCCCCTCTGCATGCTACCGATCTTGCTGCCGCAACCCTTGGTCCGGTCTGATCTTAGAGTGGGAATGAACTCTGTATGCCTAAGCCAACCGACGAAACGAGTGGGCGGGCGAGTTCCCATATTTCAGACACTTTAATGGCTACTGGCAGGAAACCTGTAAAATCTCAAATCTCTTTAAGGGGTGTGAGTATTTCGAGGTTTGATGAGGATAGGGGGCCATATAAGGGCCAAGTCAGCAACCATCGACATCATGTACGCAACCCCCAGCCGCCTTCCATCGTCGGAATCCCAATGCTGTTTGTCAGGTTCTCCCGAAGAATATCGGCAGCGGCATATGCCCGAGCCAAGCATGTGCTGCCGCAACCCTCGTTGTTCGATTTAAAGGAATGAACTCCGTATGCTTAGACTGGGAATGAACTCCGTATGCCTAGTCAAACCCACAAACGAGCGTTGCGGGGCGCTCAGCGGTCCAGAGGGGCCGGTCGCAAGCTGGTGACCACGGCTTGGTGTTACCCACCTGCTACCACCCTATTGGTCATCTTAGATGGGAAGACTGTATCTAAGCAACCGACGAAACGAGCCGGCGGGCGGCATTACATCTGCTAGAGAGACGGGATGCGCAAGCCCGTGGATCGATAGGGTGGTAGGTGGGCTTAGGCACATCTTCATATTTCTGCATGCCAATGCATTTTTTATGGCTTGTAAATTCATACAATGGTCCTTAAGCCTTCACGTGAAGTTTCATGGCAAGACGACTCGTTTTCTATTTTTCAACGATTTTTGAAACTTTTTATGTTCGAGATTTTTTAAAAATTTTCGGAAGGGGTTTTGGCCCAAAACTTGGTTGGACGTTGATCCTTGTAATTTTGTTGGCAATGCATAAAAATTCAGCCCAAAAACATCGAAGTGTACCAAGATTCTTGTGACCACTTGAAAACAGTGTCCCCATTTCAGATACTTCAATGGCTATTGGCAGCAAACTGTAAATCTCAAATGCTCTTTAAGGGGGTGGTGAGTTCTCAAAGGTTTGATGAGGGATAGGGGGGCCCATATAAGGGCCAAGTACCAGCACCCATCGCACAACATGTGCGCACACCCCCCGGCCCCCCCGATCGTCGGAACCCCAATGCCACCGGTGAGGTTCTCCGGCGATGCTCCGATGATGGTGCCCCGACGAAGAAAAATGTGGCACCAGCACATGCCCGAGCCCAGTATGTGCTGTCGGAACCCTCGGTTTGGTCTGATCTTAGACTGGGAATGAACTCCATATGCCTAAGTCAACCATTAAAACAAGCGTGCGAGCGCTCAGTCGGCCAAAGGGGAGGGATGCGCAAGCTGGGGATCGACCGGGTCTCCCTCTGTATGCTACCGATCTTGCTGCCACAAACCTCGATCTGGTCTGGTCTGATCTTAAAATTGGAATGAATTCTGTATACCTAAGCCAACCGACGAACGAAGCGGAAGGGCGGGCGGACGGGCACTACGTTGGCCAGAGAGATAGGATGCGAAAGCCGTGGATCGATAGGGTGGTAGGTGGGTTTAGGTACATCTTCATATTTCTGTGTGCCAATGCCATTTTTGTGGCTTGTAAATTCATACAATGGTCCCTTAAGCCTTCACGTGAAGTTTCATGGCAAGATGACTCGTTTTCTATTTTTCATGATTTTCGAAACATTTTGCGGTTCGTGATTTTTTGAAATTTTTTCGGAAGGTGTTTTGCCCCAAACTTTTTAGACGTGATCCTTGTAGTTTTTTTGGCATGCACAAAAAAATTCAGCTAAAAACTCGAAGTGTACAAGATTTTGTCACCATTTGGAAAAAGTGTCACCATTTCAGACACTTTAATGGCTACTGGCAGCAAACCTGTAAAATCTCAAATGCTCTTTAAGGGGGGGTGAGTTCTTGAGGTTTGATGAGGGATAGGGGGCCAATATAAGGGCCAAGTACCAGCACCCATCGCACATCATGTGCGTACCCCCCCGGCCCCCCCGATCACCGGAACCCCAATGCTGCCGGTCAGGTTCTCCGGCGATGCTCCGACGATGGTGCCCCGATGAAGAAAAATACGGCACTAGCACATGCCTGAGCCCAACATGTGCTATCGTAACCCTCGGTCTGATCCGATCCTAGCTAGGAATGAACTCCGTATGCTTAGACTGGGAATGAACTCCGTATGCCTAAGTCAACCCACGAAACGAGCGAGCGGGCATTCAACCGGCCAGAGGGGTGGGACATGCAAGCTGGGGATCGACCGGGTCCCCCTCTGCGTGCTACCGATCCTACTATTGCAACCCTTAGTCTGGTCTAATCTTAAACTCGGATTGAACTCCGTATGCCTGAGCCAACCGATGAAACGAACGAGCGGGCGGGCGGGCGGGCACTACGTCGGCCAGATAGAAGGGATGCACAAGCCGTGGATCGATAGGGTGGTAGGTGGCTTTAGGCACATCTTCATATTTCTGCATGCCAATGCCATTTTTATGGCCTGTAAATTCATACTATGGTCCCTTAAGCCTTCACGTGAAGTTTCATGGCAAGACGACTCGTTTTCTATTTTTCACGATTTTCGAAACATTTTACGGTTTGGGATTTTTTGAAATTTTTTCGGAAGGCGTTTTGCCCCAAACTTGGTAGACGTGATCCTTGTATTTTTGTTGGCATGCAAAAAAAAATTCAGCTAAAAACTCGCACTGTACAAGATTTTGTCACCATTTGAAAAAAGTGTCCCCATTTCAGACACTTTAATGGCTACTGGCAGCAAACCTGTAAAATCTCAAATGCTCTTTAAGGGGGTGTGAGTTCTCGAGGTTTGATGAGGGCTAGGGGGCCAATATAAGGGCCAAGTACCAGCACCCATCGCACATCATGTGCGCACACCCCCCCGGGCCCCCCGATCGTCGGAACCCCAATGCCGCCGGTCAGGTTCTCTGGCAATTGTGCCCCGACGAAGAAAAATGCGGCACCAGCACATGCCCGAGCCCAGTATGTGCTATCGCAACCCTCGGTCCAATCCGCTCTTAGACTGGGAATGAACTCCGTATGCTTAGACTAGGATTGAACTCCGTATGCCTAAGTCAACCCACGAAACGAGCGTGCGGGCGCTCAACCGGCCAGAGGGCGGGATGCACAAGCCGGGGATCGGCCGGGTACCCCTCTGCATGCTACCGATGCTGCTGCCATAACCCTCAGTCCTGTCCGATCTTAGACTGGGAATGAACTCCGTATGCCTAAGCCTACAGACGAAAAGTGTTGGTGGGCGGGCATTACCCCGACCAGAGAGACGTGATGCGCAAGCCGTGGATCGATAGGGTGGTAGGTGCGGTTAGGCTCATCATCATATTTCTGCATGCCAATGCCATTTTTATGGCTTGTAAATTCATACTATGGTCCCTTAAGCCTTCACGTGAAGTTTCATTGCAAGACGACTCGTTTTCTGTTTTTCACGATTTTCAAAACTTTTTGTGGTTTGAGATTTTTTAAAATTTTTTCAGAAGGAATTTTGGCCCCAAACTTGGTAGACTTGATCCTTGTATTTTTTTTGGCATGCACAAAAAAATTCAGCTAAAAACTCAAATTGTACAACATTTTGTGACCATTTGAAAAAAGTGTCCTCATTTCAGAGACTTTAATTGCTACTGGCAGCAAACCTGTAAAATCTCAAATGCTCTTTAAGGGGGTGTGAGTTCTTGAGGTTTGATGAGGGATAGGGGGCCAATATAAGGGCCAAGTACAAGCACCCATCACACATCATGTGCGCGCACCCCCCGGCCCCCCGATCGTTGAAACCTCAATGCCGTCGGTCAGGTTCTTTGGTGATGCTCCGACGATGGTGTCTCGGTGAAGAAAAATGTGGCACCAGCACATGCCAGAGCGTAGTATGTGCTTCTGCAACCCTCAATCCGATCCAATCTTAGACTGAGATTGAACTTCATAGACTGGGAATGAACTCCGTATGCCTAAGTCAACCCACGAAACGAGTGTGCGGGCGCTCAGCCGGCCAGAGGGGCGGGATGCGCAAGCCGGGGATCAGCTGGGTCCCCCTCTACATGCTCCCGATCCTGCTGCCGTAACCCTCAGCTGGTCTAATCTTAGACTGGGAATGAGCTCCGTATGCCTAAGCGAACTAACGAAACGAGCGGGCGGGCAGGCGGGCAGGCGGGCGGGCACTACGCCGGACAGTGAGACAGGATGCGCAAGCTGTGGATCGATAGGGTGGTAGGTGGGTTTAGGCACATCTTCATATTTCTGCATGCCAATGCCATTTTTATGGCTTGTAAATTCATACGATGGTCCTTTAAGCCTTCACGTGAAGTTTCACGGCAAGACGACTCGTTTTCTATTTTTCACGATTTTGGAAACTTTTTGCCGTTCGAGATTTTTTAAAATTTTTTCGAAAGGAGTTTTGGCCCCAAACTTGGTAGACGTGATCCTTGTAATTTTTTTGGCTTGCACAAAAACATTCAGCTAAAAACTCGAAGTGTACAAGATTTTGTGACCATTTGAAAAAAGTGTCCCCATTCCAAACACTTCAGTAGCTACTGGCAGCAAACCTGTAAAATCTTAGATGCTCTTTAAGGGGATGTGAGTTCTCAAGATTTGATGAGGGATAGGGGGCCAATATAAGGGCCAAGGACCACCACCCATCATACATCATGTGCGCACACCCCCCTGGCCCCCCCGATCACCGAAACCCAATTTCGCCGGTCAGGTTCTTCGGCGATGCTCCAGTGATGGGGCCCCGACGAAGAAAAATACGGCACCAGCACATGCCCGAGCCCAGCATGTGCTGCGGCAACCCTCGATCCGGTCCGATCTTAGACTGGGAATGAACTCTGTATGCTTAGACTGGGAATGAACTCCGTATGCCTAAGTCAACCCACGAAACGAGCGTGCGGGCGCTCAGCCAGCCAGAGGGGCGAGATGTGCAAGCCAGGGATCGACTGAGCCCCCCTCTACATGCTGCCGATCTTGCCACCGCAACCCTCGGTCTGGTCCTATCTTAGACTGGAATGAACTCCATATGCCTAAGCCAACCGACGAAATGATCGGGCGGGCACTACGCTTGCCAGAGAGACGAGATGCTCAAGCCGTGGATCGATAGGGTGGTAGGTGGGTTTAGGCACATCTTCATATTTCTGCATACCAATGCCATTTTTATGGCTTGTCAATTCATACAATGGCCCCTTAAGCCTTCACGTGAAGTTTCATGGAAAGATGACTCGTTTTCTATTTTTCATGATCTTCAAAACTTTTTTCGGTTCAGGATTTTTTAAAATTTTTTCGGATTTTGACCCTAAACTTGGTAGACATGATCCTTGTATTTTTTTTGGCATGCATAAAACAATTCAGCTAAAAACTCGAAGTGTACAAGATTTTGTGACCATTTGAAAAAAGTGTCCCCATTTCAAACATTTTAATGGCTACTGGGAGGAAACCTGTAAAATCTCAACTGCTCTTTAAGGGGGTGTGAATTCTTGTGGTTTGATGAGGGATAGGGGGCCAATATTGGGGCCAAGTACCAGCAGCCATTGCACATCATGTGCGCACACCCCCGCCGGCCCCCCCGATTGCCGAAACCCCAATGCCGTCGGTCAGGTTCTCTGGCGATGTTCCGACGATGGTGCCCCGGCAAAGAAAAATGTAGCACCAGCACATTCCCGAGCCCAGCATGTGCTGCTGCAACCCTCGGTCCAGTCTGATCTTAGACTGGGAATGAACTCCATATGCTTAGACTGGGAATCAACTCCGTATGCCTAAGTCAACCCACGAAACGAGCGTGCGGGCGTTCAGCCAGCCGGAGGGGTGGGATGCGCAAGCTTGGGATCGACCGGGTCCCCCTCTGTGTGTTGTCGATCCTGCTACCGCAACCCTCAGTCCAGTCCGATCTTACACTGGAATGAACTCCGTATGCCTAAGCCAACCGACGAAACGAGCGGGCGGGTGGGCGGGTGGGCACTACGTCAGCTAGAGAGACGGGATGCGCAAGCCATGGATCGATAGGGTGGTAGGTGGGTTTAGGCACATCTTCATATTTCTACATGCCAATGCCATTTTTATGGCTTGTAAATTCATACAATGGTCCCTCAAGCATGCCCGTGAAGTTTCATGGCAAGTCGACTTGTTTTCTATTTTTCATGATTTTTGAAACTTTTTACGGTTTGAGATTTTTTAAAATTTTTTCGAAAGGAGTTTTGGCCCCAAACTTGGTAGACATGATCCTTGCATTTTTGTTGACATGCACAAAACAATTCAGCTAAAAACTCAAAGTGTACAAGGTTTTGTGACCATTTGAAAAAAGTGTCCCCATTTCAGACACTTTAATGGCTTCTGGCAGCAAACCTGTAAAATCTCAAATGCTCTTTAAGGGAGTGTGAGTTCTCGAGGTTTGATGAGGGATAGGGGGCCAATATAAGGGCCAAGTACCAGCACCCATCGTACATCATGAGCGCACATCCCCCTGACCCCCTCGATCGTTGGAACCCCAATGCCGCTAGTCAGGTTCTCCGACGATGCTCCGGCAATGGTGCCCCGACGAAGAAAAATGTGGCACCAGCACATGTGCGAGCCCAGTATGTGCTACCGCAACCCTCAATCCGGTCCGATCTTAGACTGGGAATGAACTCCGTATGCTTAGATTGGGAATGAACACCGTATGACTAAGTCAACCCACAAGGGCGGGATGCGCAAGCCGGGGATCGGCTGGGTCCCCCCTCTGCGTGCTGCCGATCCTGCTACCGCAGCCCTTAGTTCTGTCCGATCTTAGACTGGGAATGAACTTCGCATGCCTACGCCAACCGATGAAATGAACGGGCGGGCGGGCTGCCGGGTGGGCACTACGCCGGTCAGAGAGACGGGATGTGCAAGCCGTGGATCGATAGGGTGGTAGGTGGGTTTAGGCACATCTTCATATTTTTTCCTGCCAATGCCATTTTTATGGTTGTAAATTCATACAATTGTCCCTTAATCCTTCACCTGAAGTTTCACGGCAAGACGACTCTTTTTCTATTTTTCACCATTTTTGAAACTTTTTACGATTCCAGATTTTTTAAAATTTTTTCAGAAGGAGTTTTGGCCCCAAACTTGGTAGACGTGATCCTTGTATTTTTGTTGGCATGCACAAAAATATTCAGCTTAAAACTCGAAGTGTACAAGATTTTATGACCATTTGAAAAAAGCGTCCCCATTTTTGACGCTTTAATTGCTACTGGCAGCACACTTGTAAAATCTCAAATGCTCTTTAAGGGGGTGTGAGTTCTCGAGGTTTGATGAGGGATAGGGGGCCAATATAAGGGCCAAGTACCAGCACCCATCGTACATCATGTGCGCACACCCCCTGGCCCCCCCGATCATCGAAACCCCAATTTTGTCGGTCAGGTTCTTCGACAATGCTCCTGTGATGGTGCCCTGGCGAAGAAAAATACGGTACCAGCACATGCCCGAGCCCGACATGTGCTGTCGCCACCCTTGGTCTGGTCGGATCTTAGACTGGGAATGAACTCCGTATGCTTAGACTGGGAGTGAACTCCGTATGCCTAGGTCAACCCATGAAATGAGCGTGCAAGCCGGGGATCGACCGTGTCCACCTCTGCATGCTGTCGATCCTGCTGCCGCAACCCTTGGTCCAATCTAATTTTAAATTGGGAATGAACTCCGTATGCCTAAGCCAACCGATGAAACGAGTGGGCGGGCGGGTGGGCACTATGCCGGCCAGAGAGACGGGTTGCGCAAGCCATGAATTGATAGGGTGGTAGGTGGGTTTAGGCACATCTTCATATTTTTGTGTGCCAATGCCATTTTTAAGGCTTGTAAATTCATACAATGGTCCCTTAAGCCTTCACGTGAAGTTTCATGGCAAGACGACTCGTTTTCTATTTTTCACGATTTTTTAAACTTTTTGCGGTTCGGGATTTTTTAAAATTTTTTCAGAACGAGTTTTGGCTCCAAACTTGGTAGACGTGATCCTTGTATTTTTTTTGGCATGCACAAAAATATTCAACTAAAAAATTGAAGTGTACAAGATTTTGTGACCATTTGAAAAAGGTGTCCCCATTTCAGACACTTTAATGGCTACTGGCAGGAAACCTGCAAAATCTCAAATGCTCTTTAAGGGGGTGTGAGTTCTCAAGGTTTGATGAGGGATAGGGGCGCAATATAAGGGCCAAGTACCAGCACCCATCGCACATCATGTGCGCACGTGCCCCCCCGGCCCCCCGATCGCTGGAACCCCAATGCCGTCAGTCAGGTTCTCCGACGATGGTGCCCCGACGAAGAAAAATATGGCACCAGCACATGCCTGACCCTAGGATTTACTGCCACAACCCTCAATCCGATCCGATCTTAGACTGGGAATGAACTTCGTATGCCTAAGCCAACCGATGAAACAAGCGGGCGGGCGAACGGGCGGGCACTACGCCGACCAGAGAGACGGGATGCGCAAGCCGTGGATCGATAGGGTGGTAGGTGGGTTTAGGCACATCTTCATATTTTTTCCTGCCAATGCCATTTTTATGGTTGTAAATTCATACAATTGTCCCTTAATCCTTCACCTGAAGTTTCACGGCAAGACGACTATTTTTCTATTTTTCACCATTTTTGAAACTTTTTACGATTCCAGATTTTTTAAAATTTTTTCAGAAGGAGTTTTGGCCCCAAACTTGGTAGACGTGATCCTTGTATTTTTTTGGCATGCACAAAAATATTCAGCTTAAAACTCGAAGTGTACAAGATTTTATGACCATTTGAAAAAAGCGTCCCCATTTTTGACGCTTTAATTGCTACTGGCAGCACACTTGTAAAATCTCAAATGCTCTTTAAGGGGGTGTGAGTTCTCGAGGTTTGATGAGGGATAGGGGGCCAATATAAGGGCCAAGTACCAGCACCCATCACACATCATGTCCGCACACCCCCCGGCCGCCCCCGATCGCCGGAACCCTAATGCCGCTGGTCAGGTTCTCCGGAGATGCTCTGGAGATGGTGCCCCGACGAAGAAAAATGTGGCACCAGCACGTGCTCGAGCCCAGCATGTGCTGCCCTAACCCTTGGTCTGGTCCAATATTAGACTGGGAATGAACTCCGTATGCCTAGACTTGGAATGAACTCGTATACCTAAGTCAACCCATGAAACGAGCGTGCGGGCGCTCAGCCGGCCAAAGGGGCGGGATGCGTAAATCAGGGATCGGCCAGGACCCCTCTACGTGCTGTTGATTCTGCTACCGTAACCCTCAGTCCGGTCTGATCTTAAACTGGGAATGAACTCCGTATGCCTAAGCCAATCGACGAAAAGAGCGACGGGCGGGCGGGCACTATGCCGGCCAGAGAGACGGGATGCACAAGCCGTGGATCGATGGGGTGGTAGGTATGTTTAGGCACATCTTCATATTTCTACATGCCAATGCCTTTTTTATGGCTTGTAAATTCATACAATGGTCCCTTAAGCCTTCACGTGAAGTTTCATGGCAAGATGACCCATTTTCTATTTTTCATAATTTTTGAAACTTTTTGCGGTTCGGGATTTTTTAAAATTTTTTCAGAAGGAATTTTAGCCCTAAACTAGGTAGACATGATCCTTGTATTTTTGTTGGCATGTACAAAAAAGTTCAGCTAAAAACTCGAAGTGTACAAGATTTTGAGACCATTTTAAAAAATTGTCCACATTTTAGACACTTTAATGGCTACTGGCACCAAACCTGTAAAATCTCAAATGCTCTTTAAAGGGGTGTGAGTTCTCAAGGTTTGATGAGGGATAGGGGGATATTGTACGGGCCAAGTACCAGCACCCATCGCACATCATGTGCGCATACCCCCTCCGGCCCTCCGATCGCCGGAACCCCAATGCCGTAGGTCAGGTTCTCCGACGATGCTCTGGCGATGGTGCCGCGACGAAGAAAAATGTGACACCAGCCCATGCCCGAGCCTAGTAAGTGCTACCGTAACCCTCGATCTGATCCGATCTTAGACTCGGAATGAACTCCGTATGCTTAGACTGGGAATGAACTCCATATGCCTAACTCAACCCATGAAACGAGCGTGCGTTCGGTCAGCTGGCCAAAAGGGTGGGATGCGTAAGCCGGGGATCGACCGGGTCCCCCTCTGTGTGCTACCGATCCTGCTGTCATAACCCTCGATTTGGTCTGATCTTAGACTGGGAATGAACTCCATATGCCTAAGCCAACCGACAAAATGAGCGGGCCGACGAGCGGGCGGGCATTACGCAGGCCAGAGAGACGGGATGTGCAAGCCGTGGATCGATAGGGTGGTAGCTGGGATTAGGTACATCTTCATATTTTTGCATGCCAATGCCATTTTTATGGCTTGTAAATTCATACAATGGTCCCTTAAGCCTTCACGTGAAGTTTCATGGCAAGACGACTCGTTTTCTATTTTTCACGATTTTCGAAACTTTTTACTATTCAGAATTTTTTTAAATTTTTTCAGAAGGAGTTTTGGCCCCAAACTTGGTAGACATGATCCTTGTATTTTTTTTGGCATGCTAAAAAAAATTCAGCTAAAAATCGAAGTGTACAAGATTTTGTGACCATTTGAAAAAAAGTCGCCATTTCAGACATTTTAATGGCTACTTGCAGCAAACCTGTAAAATCTCAAATGCTCATTAAGGGGCTGTGAGTTCTTGAGGTTTGATGAGGGATAGGGGGCCAATATAAGGGCCAAGTACCAGCACCCATCGCACATCATGTGCGCACACCCCCTCGGCCCCCCCGATCGTCAGAACCCCAATGTCGCAGGTCAGGTTCTCCGGTGACACTCCGATGATGGTGCTTCGATGAAGAAAAATGTGGCACCAGCACATGCCTGAGCCCAGCATGTGCTGCCATAACCCTCGGTCCGGTCTGATCATAGACTGGGAATGAACTCCGTATGCTTAGACTGGGAATGAACTCGTATGCCTAAGTCAAAGCACGAAATGAGCGTGCAGGCACTCAACCGGCTAGAGGGATGCGTAAGTCGGGGATCGATCGGGTACCCCTCTGCATGCTGTCGATCCTATTACTGTAACCCTTGGTTCGATCCGATCTTTGGCTGGGAATGAACTCCGTATGGCTAAGCCAACTGACGAAATAAGCGGGCTGGATGGGCAGGTGGGCACTACGTCGGCCAAAGAAATGGGATGCGTAAGCCGTGGATCGATAGAGTGGTAGGTACGTTTAGGTACATCTTCATATTTCTGTGTGCCAATGCCTTTTTTATGGCTTGTAAATTCATATAATGGTCCCTTAACCTTCACGTGAAGTTTCATGGCAAGACGACTTATTTTCTATTTTTCACGATTTTAGAAACTTTTTACAGTTTGGGATTTTTTAAAATTTTTTCGGAAGGATTTTTGGCCCCAAACTTGGTAGACGTGATCCCTGTCTTTTTGTTGGCATGCACAAAAAAATTCAGTTAAAAACTCAAAGTGTACAAGATTTTATGACCATTTGAAAAAAGTGTCCCCATTTCAGACACTTTAATGGCTACTGGCAGTAAACCTATAAAATCTCAAATGCTCTTTAAGGGGGTGTGAGTTCTTGAGGTTTGATGAGGGATAGGGGGCCAATATAAAGGCCAAGCACCAGCACCCATCGCACATCATGTGCGCACACCCCCTGGCCCCCCTGATCATCGAAACCCCAATGCCGTCGGTCAGGTTCTCCGGCGATGCTTCGACGATGGTGCCCCGACGAAGAAAAATGCGGCACCAGCACATGCCCTAGCCCAGTATGTGCTGTCGCAACTATCGGTCCGGTCTGATCTTAGACTGGGAATGAACTCTGCATGCTTACACTAGGAATGAACTTCGTATGCCTATGTCAACCCACGAAACGAGTGTGCGGGTGCTCAGTCGGCCAGAGGGGCGGGATGCGCAAGCTGGGGATCGGCCTGGTCCACCTCTACATGCTGCCAATCCTTCTACCGCAACCCTCAGTCCAGTCTGATGTTAGACTGGGAATGAACTCCGTATGCCTAAGCCAACCGACGAAAGGAGCGGACGGGCGGGCTGGCGAGCACTACGCCGGCCAGAGAGACGGGATGCGCAAGTCGTGGATCGATAGGGTGGTAGGTGGGTTTAGGTACATCTTCATATTTCTGCGTGCCAATGCCATTTTTATGGCTTGTAAATTCATGCATTGGTCTCTTAAGCCATCACGTGAAGTTTCATGGCAAGATGACTCGTTTTCAATTTTTCATGATTTTCAAAAATTTTTGCGGTTCGGGAGTTTTTAAAATTTTTTCGGAAGGAGTTTTGTCCCCAAACTTGGTAGACGTGATCCTTGTATTTTTGTTGGCATGTGCAAAAAAATTCAGCAAAAAACTCAAAGTGTACAAGATTTTGTGACCATTCGAAAAAAGTGTCCCCATTTTAGACACTTTAATGACTACTGGCAGCAAACCTGTAAAATCTCAAATGCTCTTTAAGGGGGTGTGAGTTCTCGAGGTTTGATGAGGGATAGGGGGCCAATATAAGGGCCAAGTACCAGCAGCCATCACACATCATGTGCGCACACCCGCCGGCCCCCCCGATCGCCGGAACGCCAATGCCGCCGGACAGGTTCTCTGACGATGCTCCGATGATGGTGCCCTAGCGAAGAGAAATGCTCGATCGGCCAGAGGGGCGGGATGCGCAAGCCGGGGATCGGTCAGGTCCCCCTCTGTGTGCTGCCAATCCTGTGCCATAGCCCTAGGTCCGGTCTGATCTTAGACTGGGAATGAACTTCGTATCCCTAAGCCAACCGACGAAACGAGGGGGCGGGCGAACGGGCGGTCACTACGTCAACCAGAGAGACGGGATGCGCAAGCCGTGGATCGATAGGGTGGTAGGTGGGTTTAGGTACATCTTCATATATCTACGTGCCAATGCTATTTTTATGGCTTGTAAATTCATGCAATGGTCCCTTAAGCCTTCACGTGAAGTTTCATGGCAAGACGACTCGTTTTCTATTTTTCATGATTTTCGAAACTTTTTACGGTTTGGGATTTTTTAAAATTTTTCAGAAGGAGTTTTGGCCCCAAAGTTGGTAGACGTGATCCTTGTATTTTTGTTGGCATGCAAAAAAAAATTCAGCTAAAAACTCAAAGTGTACAAGATTTTGGGACCATTTGAAAAAAGTGTCCCTATTTCAGACACTTTAATGGCTACTGGCAGCAAACCTGTAAAATCTCAAATGCTCTTTAAGGGGGTATGAGTTGTCGAGGTTTGATGAGATATAGGGGGCCAATATAAAGGCCAATTACGAGCACCCATCACACATCAAGTGCGCACACCCCGCCCAACGCCCCGATCGCCGGAACCCCAATGCCGCCGGTCAGGTTCTCCGGTGATGCTCCGACGATAGTGCCCCGACGAAGAAAAATGCGGCATCAGGACATGTCCAAGGCCAGCATGTGCTACCATAAAGCTCTGTCCGATCCGATCTTAGACTGGGAATGAACTCTGTATGCTTAGACTGGGAATAAACTCCGTATGCCTAAGTCAACCCACAAAATGAGTGTGCGCGCTCACCCAGCCAGAGGGGCGGGATGCGCAAGCCGGGGATCGGTCGGGTCCCCCTCTGCGTACTATCGATCTTGCTACCGCAACCCTCGGTTCGGTCTGATCTTAGACTGGGAATGAACTCCGCATGCCTAAGCCAACCGACGAAACGAGCGGGCGGGCGAGTGGGCGGGCGGGCACTACGTCGGCCAAAGAGACGGGATGCGCAAGCCGTGGATCGATAGGGTGGTAGGTGGGTTTAGGAACATCTTCATATTTCTGCATTCCAATGCCATTTTTATGGCTTGTAAATTCATCAATGGTCCCTTAAGCCTTCACGTGAAGTTTCCTGGCAAGACGACTCGTTTTCTATTTTTCACGATTTTTGAAACTTTTTGCGATTCAGGATTTTTTAAAATTTTTTCGAAAGGATTTTTGGTCCCAAACCTGGTAGACGTGATCCTTGTATTTTTGTTGGCATGCACAAAAAAATTCAGCTAAAAACTCGAAGTGTACAAGATTTTGTGACCATTTAAAAAAGTGTCCCCATTTAAGATACTTTAATGGCTACTGGCAGCAAACCTGTAAAATCTCAAATGCTCTTTAAGGGGGTGTGAGTTCTCAAGGTTTGATGAGGGAAAGAGGCCAATATAAGGGCCAAGTACCAGCAGCCATCGCCCATCATGTGCGGACACCCCCCGGCCCCCTGATCGCCGGAACCCCAATGCCGTCGGTCAGGTTCTCCGACGATGCTTCGACGATGGTGCCCCGAGGAAGAAAAATGCGGCACCAGCACATGCCCGAAACCAGCATGTGCTGTCGCAACCATCGGTCTAGTCCGATCTTAGACTGGGAATGAACTTCGTATGCTTAGACTAGGAATGAACTTCGTATGCCTAAGTCAACCCACGAAACGAGCGTGCGGGCGCTCAGCCGACCAGAATGGGCGGGATGCGCAAGCCGGGGATCGGTCGAGTCCCGCTCTGCATGCTGCCAATCCTTCTACCGTAACCCGTAGTCCAGTTTGATGTTAGACTTGGGATGAACTCCGTATGCCTAAGCCAACCGAAGAAACGAGCGGGTGGGCCTGCGGACAGGCACTACGCCGGCCAGAGAGACAGGATGCGCAAGCCGTGGATCGATAGGGTGGTAGGTGGGTTTAGGTACATCTTCATATTTCTGTGAGCCAATGCCATTGTTATGGCTTGTAAATTCATGCAATGGTCTCTTAAGCCATCACGTGAAGTTTCATGGCAAGACGACTCGTTTTCTATTTTTCATGATTTTTGAAACTTTTTACGGTTCGGGATTTTTTAAAATTTTATCAGAAGGAGTTTTAGCCCCAAACTTTTTAGACATGATCCTTGTATTTTTTGTGGCATACACAAAAAAAATCAGCTAAAAACTCAAAGTGTACAACATTTTGTGACCATTTGAAAAAAGTGTCCTATTTTCAGACACTTTAATGGCTACTGGCAGCAAACCTGTAAAATCTCAAATGCTCTTTAAGGGCGTGTGAGTTCTCGAGGTTTGCTGAGGGATAGGGGGCCAATATAAGGGCCAACTACCAGCACTCATCGCACATCATGTGCGCACACCCCCCCTGGCCCCCCCGATCATTGGAACACCCATACCGTAGGTTAGGTTTTCCGAGGACGGTGCCCCGACGAAGAAAAATACGGCACCAGCACATGCCCAAGCCCACATGTGCTACCGCAACCCTCGGTCTGATCTGATCTTAGATTGGGAATGAACTCCGTATGCTTAGACTGGGAATGAACTCCGTATGCCTAAGTCAACCCACGAAACGAGCGTGCGAGCGCTCAGCCAGCCAGACGGGCGGGATGCGTAAGCCAGGGATCGACTGGGTCTGCCTCTACGTGCTGCCGATCCTACTGTCGTAACCCACTGTCTGGTCTGATCTTAGACTGGGAATGAACTCCGTATGCCTAAGCCAACTGACGAAACAAGCGGGCGGGCGGGTGGGCACTACGCCGGCCAGAGAGACAGGATGCGCAAGCCGTGGATCGATAGAGTGGTAGGTGGGTTTAGGCACATCTTCATATTTCTGTCTGCCAATGCCATTTTTATGGCCTGTAAATTCTTACAATGGTCCTTTAAGCCTTCACGTGAAGTTTCAAGGCAAGACGACTCTTTTTTTTTTAATGATTTTTGAAACTTTTTACGGTTGGGATTTTTTTAAAATTGTCACAGAAGGAGTTTTGACCCCAAACTTGGCAGACGTGATCCTTGTATTTTTTTGGCATGCACAAAAAAATTCAGCTAAAACTCGAAGTGTACAACATTTTGTGACCCATTTGAAAAAGTGTCCCATTTTTCAGACACTTTAATGGCTACTGGCAGCAAACCCTGTAAAAATCTCAAATGCTTTTTAAGGCCGTGTGAGTTCTCGAGGTTTGATGAGGGATAGGGGGCCATATAAGGGCCAACTACCAGCGCTCATTGCACATCATGTGCGCACACCCCCCCAGCCCCCCCGATCGTGGAACACCATATACCGCCGTCAGGGTTCTCCTGATGAATGGTGCCCCGATGAAGAAAAATGGCAGCACCAAGCACATGCGCCGACCGCAACATGAGCTGCCGTAACCCTCGATCCGGTCCGATCCTAGACTGGGAATGAACTCCATATGCTTAGACTGGGAATGAACTCCGTATACCTAAGTCAACCCACGAAACGAGCGTGCGGGCGCTCAGCCGGCCAGAGGGGCGGGATGCGCAAGCCAGGGATCGACCGGGTTCGCCTCTACGTGCGGCCGATCCTGCTACCGCAACCCTCTATCCGGTCTGATCTTAGACTGGGAATGAACTCCGTATGCCTAAGCCAACCGACGAAACAACCGGACGGGCGGGCGGGCACTACGCCAGCCAAAGAGACGGGATGCGCAAGCTGTGGATCGATAGGGTGGTAGGTGGGTTTGGGCACATCTTCATATTTCTGTGTGCCAATGCCATTTTTATGGCCTGTAAATTCTTACAATGGTCCTTCAAGCCTTCACGTGAAGTTTCAAGGCAAGACAACTCGTTTTCTATTTTTCATGATTTTTGAAACTTTTTATGGTTTGGTATTTTTTAAAATTTTCTTAGAAGGATTTTTGGCCCCAAACTTGGCAGACGTGATCTTTGTATTTTTTTTGGCATGCACAAAAAAATTCAGCAAAAAACTCGAAGTGTACAAGATTTTGTGACCATTTGAAAAAAGTGTCCCCATTTCAGACACTTTAATGGGTACTTGCAGCAAACCTGTAAAATCTCAAATGCCCTTTAAGGGGGTGTGAGTTCTCGAGGTTTGATGAGGGATAGGGGGCCAATATAAGGGCCAACTACCAGCACCCATCGCACATCATGTGCGCATACCCCTAGCCCCCGATCGTCGGAACCCCAATGTCGTCGGTCAGGTTCTCTGACGATGCTCCGAAGATGGTGCCCCGACGAAGAAAAATGCAGCACCAGTAAATGCCTGAGCCCAGCATGTGGTGCCACAACCCTCGGTCCAATCTGATCTTAGACTGGGAATGAACTCCGTATGCCTATGTCAACCCACGAAACGAGCGTGCGGGCGCTCAACCAGCCAAAGGGGCGAGATGCGCAAGCCGGGGAACGGCCGAGTCCCCCT
Organism: Durio zibethinus; assembly: GCF_002303985.1. The sequence continues at coordinate 1,105,608 of NW_019167971.1, read as the reverse complement.
CTACGTGCTGTCGATCCTACCATCGCAACCCTCGGTCCTGGTCTGATCTTAGACTAGGAATGAACTCTGTATGCCTAAGCCAACCGATGAAATGAGCAGGCGGGCGGGTGAGCACTACGCCGGCCAGAGATACGGGATGCGCAAGCCATGGATCGATAGGTGGTAGGTGGTTTTAGGCACATCTTCATATTTCTGCATGCCAATGCCATTTTTATGGCTTGTAAATTCATACAATGGTCCCCTTAAGCCTTCACGTGAAGTTTCATGGCAAGATGACTCGTTTTCTATTTTTCACGATTTTTGAAACTTTTTACGGTTCGAGATTTTTTAAAATTTTTTCGAAAGGAAGTTTTGGGAACAAACTTGGTAGACATGATCCTTGTATTTTTCTTGGCATGCACAAAAACATTCAGCTAAAAACTCTAAGTGTACAAGATTTTGTGACCATTTGAAAAAAGTGTCCCCATTTCAGACACTTTAATGGCTACTAGCAGCAAACCTGTAAAATCTCAAATGCTCTTTAAGGGGGTGTGAGTTCTCGAGGTTTGATGAGGGATAGGGGGCCAATATAAGGGCCAAGTACCAGCGCCCATCGCACATCATGCACGCACACCCCCCCCGGCCACTCGATCGTCGAAACCCCAATGCCGCCGATCAGGTTCTCCGACGTTGCTCTGGTGATGGTGCCCCGACGGATAAAAATACGACACCAGCATATGCCAGAGCCCAGCATGTGCTGTCGAACCCTCGTTCTTGTCTGATCTTACACTGGGAATGAACTCCGTATGCTTAGACAGGGAATGAACTCCAAATGCCTAAGTCAACCCACGAAACGAGCGTGCGGCCGCTCAGCCGGCCAGAGGGGCAGAATCGCAAGCCGGGGATCGGCCGGGTCCCCCTCTGCGTGCTATCGATCCTACGGCCGCAACCCTCAGTCTGGTCTGATCTTAGACAGGGAATGAACTCCATATGCCTAAGCCAACCGACGGAACGAGCAGGCGGGCGGGCGGGCTGTCGTGCACTACGCCGGCCAGAGAGACGGGATGCGCAAGCCGTGGATCGATAGGGTGGTAGGTGGGTTTAGGCACATCTTCATATTTCTACGTGCCAATGCCATTTTTATGGCTTGTAAATTCATACAATGGTCCCCTAAGCCTTCACGTGAAGTTTCATGGCAAGACGACTCGTTTTCTATTTTTCATGATTTTCAAAACTTTTTACGGTTCGGGATTTTTTAAAATTTTTTCGAAAGGTATTTTGGCCCCAAACTTGGTAGACATGATCCTTGTATTTTTGTTGCCATGCACAAAACAATTCAGCTAAAAACTCAAAGTGTATAATATTTTGTGACCATTTGAAAAAAGTGTCCCCATTTCAGACACTTTAATGGCTACTGGCAGTAAACCTATAAAATCTCAAATGCTCTTTAAGGGGGTGTGACTTCTCAAGGTTTGATGAAGGATAGGGGGCCAATTTAAGTTCCAAGTACCAGCACCCATCGCACACCATATGACACACTCCCGAGCCCCCCGATCGTCGAAACCCAATGCCGTCGGTCAGGGTTCTTTGGCATAATGCTGCCGAACGATGGTGCCGGCCGAGGGACGAAAATGCGACACCAAACACATGCCAAGCCAGATGTCTGTGCACCCTCGGTGCGGTCCGATTTTACTGGGAAATGAACTCCGTATGCTTAGAGCTGGGAATGATCCGTATGCTAAGTGAACCCACGGAAAAGAGCGTGCGGGCGTCAGCCGGCCAGAGGGGAGGTGTCAAGCAAGGGATGATCGGGTCTCTCTAACGGCCCTGCGATTCGGCTTACAGTAACCCTCTATCTGGTCTGATCTTAGACTGGGAAATGAACCTCCGGTATTGCCTAAGCCCAACCGATGAAACGAGCGGGCGGGCGGGCGGAACTATGGCCGGCCAGAGAGACGGGATGCGCAAGCCGTGGATCGATAGGGTGGTAGGTGGGTTTAGGCACATCTTCATAGTTCTGTGTGCCAATGCCATTTTTATGGCCTGTAAATTCTTACAATGGTCCTTTAAGCCTTCACGTGAAGTTTCAAGGCAAGACGACACATTTTCTATTTTTCACGATTTTCAAAACTTTTACGGCTTGGGATTTTTTTTAAATTTTTTCGGAAGGATTTTTGGCCCCAAACTTGGTAAACATGATCCTTTTATTTTTGTTGGCATGCACAAAAAAATTCAGCTAAAAACTAGAAGTGTACAAGATTTTGTGACAATTTGAAAAAAGTGTCCCCATTTTAGACACTTTAATGGCTACTGGCAGCAAACCTGTAAAATCTCAAATGCTCTTTAAGGGGGTGTGAGTTCTCGAGGTTTGATGAGGGATAGAGGGCCAATATAAGGGCCAAGTACCAGCAGCCATCGCACATCATGTGCGCACACCCCCCACCCCGACCCCCCCGATCGTCGGAACCCCAATGCCGCCGATCAGGTTCTCCGGCGATGCTCCAGCGATGGTGCCCCGGCGAAGAAAAATGCGGCACTAGCACGTGCCTGAGCCCAGCTTGTGCTGTCGCAACCCTCGATCTGGTCTGATCTTAGACTGGGAATGAACTTCGTATGCTTAGACTGGGAATGAACTCCGTATGCCTAGGCCAACTGACGAAAGGAGTGTGCGGGCGAGCGGGCGGGTACAACGCCTGCCAGAGAGACGGGATGCGCAAGTCGTGGATCGATAGGGTGGTAGGTGGGTTTAGGCACACCTTCATATTTCTGCATGCCAATGGCATTTTTATGGCTTGTAAATTCATACAATAGTCCCTTAAGCCTTCACGTGAAGTTTCATGGCAAGACGACCCGTTTTCTATTTTTCACGATTTTCAAAACTTTTTGTGGTTGGGGATTTTTTAAAACTTTTTCGAAAGGATTTTTGGCCCCAAACTTGGTAGACATGATCCTTGTATTTTTGTTGGCATGCACAAAAAAATTCAGCTAAAAACTAGAAGTGTACAAGATTTTGTGACCATTTGAAAAAAGTGTCCTCATTTCAGACACTTTAATGGCTACTGGCAGCAAACCTGTAAAATCTCAAATGCTCTTTAAGGGGGTGTGAGTTTTTGAGGTTTGATGAGGGATAGGGGGCCAATATAAAGGCCAAGTACCAGCACGCATCGCACATCATGGGCACACACCCCCCGGCCCCCCGATCGTCGGAACCCCAATGCCGTCGGCTAGGTTCTACGGCGATGCTCCGACGATGGTGCCATGACGAAGAAAAATGCGGCACCAGCACATGCCCGAGCCCAGCATGTGCTGCTGCAACCCTCGGTCTAGTACAATCTTAGACTGGCAATGAACTCCGTATGCTTAGACTGGGAATGAACTCCGTATGCCTAAGTCAACCAACGAAATGAGCGTACAGGTGCTCAGCTAGCTAGAAGGGCGGGATGCGCCAGCCAGGGATCGATCGGGTCCCCCTCTACGTGCTACCGATCCTACTATCGTAACCCTTTGTCTAGTCCAATCTTAGATTGGGAATGAACTCCGTACGGCTAAGCCAACCGATGAAACGAGCGGATGGGCGGGCACTACGCTGGCTAGAGAGACGGGATGCGCAAGCCGTGGATCGATAGGGTGGTAGGTGGGTTTAGGCACATCTTCATATTTCTGCCTGCCAATTCCTTTTTTATGGCTTGTAAAGTCATACAATGGTCCCTTAAGCCTTCACGTGAAGTTTCATGGCAAGACGACTCGTTTTCTATTTTTCACGATTTTCAAAACTTTTTTCGATTTGGGATTTTTTAAAATTTTTTCGGAAAGAGTTTTGGCCCCAAACTTATTAGACGAGATCCTTGTATTTTTGTTGGCATCCAAAAAAAATTCAGCTAAAAACTTGAAGTGTACAAGATTTTGTGACCATTTGAAAAGAGTGTCCCCATTTAAGACACTTTAAAGGCTACTGGCAGCAAACCTGTAAAATCTCAAATGCTCTTTAAGGGGATTTGACTTCTCAAGGTTTGATGAGGGATAGGGGGCCAATATAAGGGCCAAGTACCCGCAGCCATCACACATCATGTGCGCACACCCCCCGGCCCCCCCGATCGTCGGAACCCCAATGCCGCCGGTCAGGTTCTACGGCGATGCTCCAGCGATGGTGCCCCGACGAAGAAAAATGCATCACCAGCACATGCCCGTGCCCAGCATGTGCTGCCACAACCTTCGGTCCGGTCCAATCTTACACTGGGAATGAACTCCGTATGCTTAGACTGGGAATGAACTCCGTATGCGTAAGTCAACCCACGAAACGAGCGTGCAGGCACTTAGCTGGGTAAAGGGGCGCGATGTCCAAGTCGGGGATCAGCCGGGTCCCTCTCTATGTGCTGTCAATCTTGCTGTCAGAACCCTCCGTCCGATCTGATCTTAGACTGGGAATGAACTCCGTATGCCTAAGCAACCGACGAAATAAGCGGACGGGTGGGCGGGCGGGCACGACGCCGGCCAGAGAGACGGGATGCGCAAGCCGTGGATTGATAGGGTGGTAGGTGGGTTTAGGCACATCTTCATATTTCTTTGTGCCAATGCCATTTTTATGGCTTGTAAATTCATACAACGGTCCCTTAAGCCTTCACATGAAGTTTCATGGGAAGACGACTCGTTTTTTATGTTTCATGATTTTCGAAACTTTTTACGGTTTGGGATTTTTTAAAATTTTTTCGGGGGGAGTTTTGGCCCCAAACTTGGTAGACGTGATCCTTGTATTTTTATTGCCATGCACAGAACAATTCAGCTAAAAACTCGAAGTGTACAAGATTTTGTGACCATTTGAAAAAAGTGTCCCCATTTCAGACACTTTAATGGTTACTGGCAGCAAACCTGTAAAATCTTAAATGCTCTTTAATGGGGTGTTTGTTCTTGAGGTTTGATGAGGGATAGGGGGCCAATATAAGGGCCAAGTACCACCACCCATCGCACATCACGTGCGCACACCCCCCGCCCCCCCGATCGCCGGAACCTCAATGCCACCGGTCAGGTTCTTCAGTGATGCTCCGGCGATGGTGCCCCGGTGAAGAAAATGTGACACCAGCAGATACCCAGCCCAGCATGTACTGGCTGTAACCCTCGTCCAGTCCGATCTTATACTTGGAATGAACTCCGTATGCCTTAGACTGGGAATAAACTCCGTATGCCTAAAGCCACCGACGAAACGAGCGGACGGGCAGGCGGGCGGGCACTACGCCAGCCAGAGACACGGGATGCGCAAGCCGTGGGATCGATAGGTTGGTAGGTGGGTTTAGGCTTGTTATATTCATACAAGGGTCCCATAAAGCCATCACGTGAAGTTTCATGCAAGACGACTCGTTTTCTATTTTTCATGATTTTTGAAACTTTTTGTGGTTCGGGATTTTTTAAAATTTTTTGGAAGTAATTTTGGCTCCAAACTTGGTAGACGTGATCATTGTATTTTTCTTGGCATGCATAAAAAAATTCAGCTAAAAACTCGAAGTGTACAAGATTTTGTGACCATTTGAAAAAAGTGTCCCTATTTCAGACACTTTAATGGCTACTGGCAGCAAACCTGTAAAATCTCAAATGCTCTATATGGGGGTGTGAGTTCTCGAAGTTTGATGAGGGATAGGGGGCGAATATAAGGGCCAAGTACCAGCACCCATCGCACATCATGTGCGCAAACCCCCTGGCCCCCTCGATCACCAGAACCGCAATGCCGCCGGTCAGGTTCTCCGATGATGCTCCAGTGATGGTGCCCCGACGAAGAAAAAATGTGGCACCAGCACATGCTCGAGCCTAGAATGTGCTGCCGTAACCCTCGGTCCAGTCTGATCTTAGACTGGGAAGAACTCCGTATGCTTAGACTGGGAATGAACTCCGTATGCCTAAGTCAACCCACGAAACGAGCATGCGGGCGCTCAGCCGGCCAGAGGGGCGGGATGCGCAAGCCGGGGATCAATTGGGTCCCCCTTTATCTGCTGCCAATCCTACTACTGCAACCCTCAATCCAGTCTGATCTTAGACTGGGAATGAACTTCGTATGCCTAAGTCAACCGATGAATCGAGCGGGTGGGCGGTCAGGAAGGCACTACGCCGGTTAGAGAGACGGGATGCACACGTCGTGGATCGATAGGTTGGTAGGTGGGTTTAGGCACATCAACATATTTCTGCATGTCGATGCCATTTTTATTGCTTGTAAATTCATACAATGGTCCCTTAAGCCTTCATATGAAGTTTCATGGCAAGATGACTCGTTTTCTATTTTCAATGATTTTCGAAACATTTTGGCGGTTCGGGATTTTTTAAAATTTTTTGGAAGTAATTTTGGCTCTAAACTTGGTAGACGTGATCCTTGTATTTTTCTTGGCATGCATAAAAAAAATTCAGCTAAAAACTCGAAGTGTACAAGATTTTGCGACCATTTGAAAAAAATGTCCCTATTTCACGCACTTTTAATGGCTACTGGCAGCAAACCTATAAAATCTCAAAATGCTCTTTAAGGGGGTGTGAGTTCTCGAGGTTTGATGAAGGATAGGGGGCGAATAATAAGGGCCAAGTACCAGCACCCATCGCACATCATGTGCGCACACCCCCCGGCCCCCCGATCGTCGGAACCCCAATGCCGCAATCAGGTTCTCCGATGATGCTCGGGTGATGGTGCCCCGACGAAGAAAAATACAGCACCAGCACATGCCCGAGCCCAGCATGTGCTGCCACAACCCTCGGTCCGGTCTCATTTTAGACTGGAATGAACTCCATTTGCTTAGACTGGAATGAAACTCCGTCTGCCTAAGTCAACCCATGAAACTAGCGTGCGGGCGCTCAGCCGGCCAGAGGGGCAGGATGAGCAAGTCGGGGGATCGGCCGGGTCCCACTCGGTGTGCTATCGATCCTTCTACCGTAACCCTTGGTCTGGTCCGATCTTAGACTGGGAATGAACTCCATATGCCTAAACCAACCGATGAAACGAGCGGGGGCGGCGAGCATACGTTGTCCAAAGAGACGAGTTGCGCAAGCCGTAGATGATATGTGGCAGGTGGGTTTAGGCACATCTTCATATTTCTGTGTGCCAATGCCATTTTTATGGCTTGTAAATTCATACAATGGTCCCTTAAGCCTTCACATGAAGTTTCATGGCAAGACGACTCGTTTTTATGTTTCATGATTTTCGAAAACTTTTTACGGTTTGGGATTTTTTAAAATTTTTTCGGGGGAGTTTTGGCCCCAAACTTGGTAGAACGTGATCCTTGTATTTTTTATTGCCATGCACAGAACAATTCAGCTAAAAACTCAAAGTGTACAAATTTTGTGACCATTTAAAAAGTGTCCCATTTCAGACACTTTAATGGTTACTGGCAGCAAACCTGTAAAATCTTAAATGCCTCTTTTAAGAGGCTGTGAGTTCTCGAGGTTGATGAGGGATAGGGGGCCCAATATAAGGGCCAAGTGCCAGCACCCATCGCACATCAATGTGCGTACACCCGCCCTCGCCCCCCGATCACCGAAACCCCAATGCCGCCGGTCAGGTTCTCCGGCGATGCTCCGTGATGGTGCCCGA
>NW_019167971.1:987728-1097071 GCF_002303985.1 Durio zibethinus | reverse complement strand
CATGTGCTGTCGCAACCCTCGGTCCGGTCCGATCTTAGACTGGGAATGAACTCCGTATGCTTAGACTGGGAATGAACTCCGTATGCCTAAGTCAACCCACGAAAAGAGCGTGCGGGCGCTCAGCCGGCCAGAGGGGCGGGATGTGCAAGCCAAGGATCGATCGGGTCTGCCTCTACGTGCTGCCGATTCGGCTACCGTAACCCTCTATCTGGTCTGATCTTAGACTGGGAATGAACTCCGTATGCCTAAGCCAACCGATGAAACGAGCGGGCGGGCGGGCGGACACTATGCCGGCCAGAGAGACGGGATGCGCAAGCCGTGGATCGATAGGGTGGTAGGTGGGTTTAGGCACATCTTCATAGTTCTGTGTGCCAATGCCATTTTTATGGCCTGTAAATTCTTACAATGGTCCTTTAAGCCTTCACGTGAAGTTTCAAGGCAAGACGACACATTTTCTATTTTTCACGATTTTCAAAACTTTTACGGCTTGGGATTTTTTTTAAATTTTTTCGGAAGGATTTTTGGCCCCAAACTTGGTAAACATGATCCTTTTATTTTTGTTGGCATGCACAAAAAAATTCAGCTAAAAACTAGAAGTGTACAAGATTTTGTGACAATTTGAAAAAAGTGTCCCCATTTTAGACACTTTAATGGCTACTGGCAGCAAACCTGTAAAATCTCAAATGCTCTTTAAGGGGGTGTGAGTTCTCGAGGTTTGATGAGGGATAGAGGGCCAATATAAGGGCCAAGTACCAGCAGCCATCGCACATCATGTGCGCACACCCCCACCCCGACCCCCCCGATCGTCGGAACCCCAATGCCGCCGATCAGGTTTCTCCGGCGATGCTCCAGCGATGGTGCCCCGGCGAAGAAAATGCGGCACTAGCACGTGCCTGAGCCCAGCTTGTGCTGTCGCAACCCTCGATCTGGTCTGATCTTAGACTGGGAATGAACTTCGTATGCTTAGACTGGGAATGAACTCCGTATGCCTAGGCCAACTGACGAAAGGAGTGTGCGGGCGAGCGGGCGGGTACAACGCCTGCCAGAGAGACGGGGATGCGCAAGTCGTGGATCGATAGGGTGGTAGGTGGGTTTAGGCACACCTTCATATTTCTGCATGCCAATGGCATTTTTTATGGCTTGTAAATTCATACAATAGTCCCTTAAGCCTTCACGTGAAGTTTCATGGCAAGACGACCCGTTTTTCTATTTTTCACGATTTTCAAAACTTTTTGTGGTTGGGGATTTTTAAAACTTTTTCGAAAGGATTTTTGGCCCCAAACTTGGTAGACATGATCCTTGTATTTTGTTGGCATGCACAAAAAAATTCAGCTAAAACTAGAAGTGTACAAGATTTGTGACCAATTTGAAAAAAGTGTCCTCATTTCAGACACTTTAATGGCTACTGGCAGCAAACCTGTAAAATCTCAAATGCTCTTTAAAGGGGGTGTGAGTTTTTGAGGTTTGATGAGGGATAGGGGGCCAATATAAAGGCCAGTACCAGCACGCATCGCACATCATGGGCACACACCCCCGGCCCCGCCCGATCGTCAGAACCCCCAATGCCGTCGGCTAGGTTCTACGGCGATGCTCCGACGATGGTGCCATGATGAAGAAAATGCGGCACCAGCACATGCCCGAGCCCAGCATGTGCTGCTGCAACCCTCGTCTAGTACAATCTTAGACTGGCAATGAAACTCCGTATGCTTAGACTGGGAATGAATCCGTATGCTAAGTCAACCAACGAAATGAGCGTGCAGGTGCTCAGCTAGCTAGAAGGGCGGGATGCGCCAGCCAGGTCGATCGGGTCCCCCTCTACGTGCTAACCGATCCTACTACCGTAACCCTTTGTCTAGTCCAATCTTAGATTGGGAAGAACTCGTACGGCTAAGCCAACCGATGAAACGAGCGATGGCGGGCACTACGCTGCTAGAGAGACGGGATGCGCAAGCCGTGGATCGATAGGGTGGTAGGTGGGTTTAGGCACATCTTCATATTTCTGCCTGCCAATTCCTTTTTATGGCTTGTAAAGTCATACAATGGTCCCTTAAGCCTTCACGTGAAGTTTCATGGCAAGACGACTCGTTTTCTATTTTTCACGATTTTCAAAACTTTTTTCGATTTGGGATTTTTTAAAATTTTTTCGGAAAGAGTTTGGCCCCAAACTTATAGACGAGATCCTTGTATTTTTGTTGGCATCCAAAAAAAATTCAGCTAAAAACTTGAAGTGTACAAGATTTTGTGACCATTTGAAAAGAGTGTCCCCATTTAAGACACTTTAAAGGCTACTGGCAGCAAACCTGTAAATCTCAAATGCTCTTTAAGGGGAATTTGACTTCTCAACGGTTTGATGAGGGATAGGGGGCCAATATAAGGGCCAAGTACCCGCAGCCATCACACATCATGTGCGCACACCCCCCGGCCCCCCCGATCGTCGGAACCCCAATGCCGCCGGTCAGGTTCTACGGCGATGCTCCAGCGATGGTGCCCCGACGAAGAAAAATGCATCACCAGCACATGCCCGTGCCCAGCATGTGCTGCCACAACCTTCGGTCCGGTCCAATCTTACACTGGGAATGAACTCCGTATGCTTAGACTGGGAATGAACTCCGTATGCGTAAGTCAACCCACGAAACGAGCGTGCAGGCACTTAGCCGGGTAAAGGGGCGCGATGTCCAAGTCGGGGATCAGCCGGGTCCTCTCTATGTGCTGTCAATCTTGCTGTCAGAACCCTCCGTCCGATCTGATCTTAGACTGGGAATGAACTCCGTATGCCTAAGCAACCGACGAAATAAGCGGACGGGTGGGCGGGCGGGCACGACGCCGGCCAGAGAGATGGGATGCGCAAGCCGTGGATTGATAGGGTGGTAGGTGGGTTTAGGCACATCTTCATATTTCTTGTGCCAATGCATTTTTATGGCTTGTAAATTCATACAACGGTCCCTTAAGCCTTCAATGAAGTTTCATGGGAAGACGACTCGTTTTTTATGTTTCATGATTTTGAAAACTTTTTACGGTTTGGGATTTTTTAAAATTTTTTCGGGGGGAGTTTTGGCCCCAAACTTGGTAGACGTGATCCTTGTATTTTATTGCCATGCACAGAACAATTCAGCTAAAAACTCGAAGTGTACAAGATTTTGTGACCATTTGAAAAAAGTGTCCCCATTTCAGACACTTTAATGGTTACTGGCAGCAAACCTGTAAAATCTTAAATGCTCTTTAATGGGGTGTTTGTTCTTGAGGTTTGATGAGGGATAGGGGGCCAATATAAGGGCCAAGTACCACCACCCATCGCACATCACGTGCGCACACCCCCCCGCCCCCCCGATCGCCGGAACCTCAATGCCACCGGTCAGGTTCTTCGGTGATGCTCCGGCGATGGTGCCCCGGTGAAGAAAAATGTGACACCAGCAGATACCCGAGCCCAGCATGTACTGCTGTAACCCTCGGTCCAGTCCGATCTTATACTTGGAATGAACTCCGTATGCTTAGACTGGGAATAAACTCCGTATGCCTAAGCCAACCGACGAAACGAGCGGACGGGCAGGCGGGCGGGCACTACGCCAGCCAGAGACACGGGATGCGCAAGCCGTGGATCGATAGGTTGGTAGGTGGGTTTAGGCTTGTATATTCATACAAGGGTCCCATAAGCCATCACGTGAAGTTTCATGGCAAGACGACTCGTTTTCTATTTTTCATGATTTTTGAAACTTTTGTGGTTCGGGATTTTTTAAAATTTTTTGGAAGTAATTTTGGCTCCAAACTTGGTAGACGTGATCATTGTATTTTTCTTGGCATGCATAAAAAAATTCAGCTAAAAACTCGAAGTGTACAAGATTTTGTGACCATTTGAAAAAAGTGTCCCTATTTCAGACACTTTAATGGCTACTGGCAGCAAACCTGTAAAATCTCAAATGCTCTATATGGGGGTGTGAGTTCTCGAAGTTTGATGAGGGATAGGGGGCGAATATAAGGGCAAGTACCAGCACCCATCGCACATCATGTGCGCAAACCCCCTGGCCCCCTCGATCACCAGAACCGCAATGCCGCCGGTCAGGTTCTCCGATGATGCTCCAGTGATGGTGCCCCGACGAAGAAAAATGTGGCACCAGCACATGCTCGAGCCTAGAATGTGCTGCCGTAACCCTCGGTCCAGTCTGATCTTAGACTGGGAAGAACTCCGTATGCTTAGACTGGGAATGAACTCCGTATGCCTAAGTCAACCCACGAAACGAGCATGCGGGCGCTCAGCCGGCCAGAGGGGCGGGATGCGCAAGCCGGGGATCAATTGGGTCCCCCTTTATCTGCTGCCGATCCTACTACTGCAACCCTCAATCCAGTCTGATCTTAGACTGGGAATGAACTTCGTATGCCTAAGTCAACCGATGAATCGAGCGGGTGGGCGGTCAGGAAGGCACTACGCCGGTTAGAGAGACGGGATGCACACGTCGTGGATCGATAGGTTGGTAGGTGGGTTTAGGCACATCAACATATTTCTGCATGTCGATGCCATTTTTATTGCTTGTAAATTCATACAATGGTCCCTTAAGCCTTCATATGAAGTTTCATGGCAAGATGACTCGTTTTCTATTTTTCATGATTTTCGAAACATTTTGCGGTTCGGGATTTTTTAAAATTTTTTTGGAAGTAATTTTGGCTCTAAACTTGGTAGACGTGATCCTTGTATTTTTCTTGGCATGCATAAAAAAATTCAGCTAAAAACTCGAAGTGTACAAGATTTTGCGACCATTTGAAAAAAATGTCCCTATTTCACGCACTTTAATGGCTACTGGCAGCAAACCTATAAAATCTCAAATGCTCTTTAAGGGGGTGTGAGTTCTCGAGGTTTGATGAAGGATAGGGGGCGAATATAAGGGCCAAGTACCAGCACCCATCGCACATCATGTGCGCACACCCCCCGGCCCCCCCGATCGTCGGAACCCCAATGCCGCCAATCAGGTTCTCCGATGATGCTCGGGTGATGGTGCCCCGACGAAGAAAAATACAGCACCAGCACATGCCCGAGCCCAGCATGTGCTGCCACAACCCTCGGTCCGGTCTCATTTTAGACTGGGAATGAACTCCATTTGCTTAGACTGGGAATGAACTCCGTCTGCCTAAGTCAACCCATGAAACTAGCGTGCGGGCGCTCAGCCGGCCAGAGGGGCAGGATGAGCAAGTCGGGGATCGGCCGGGTCCCACTCGGTGTGCTATCGATCCTTCTACCGTAACCCTTGGTCTGGTCCGATCTTAGACTGGGAATGAACTCCATATGCCTAAACCAACCGATGAAACGAGCGGGCGGGCGAGCACTACGTTGTCCAAAGAGACGAGTTGCGCAAGCCGTAGATCGATATGGTGGCAGGTGGGTTTAGGCACATCTTCATATTTCTGTGTGCCAATGCCATTTTTTATGGCTTGTAAATTCATACAACGGTCCCTTAAGCCTTCACATGAAAGTTTCATGGGAAGACGACTCGTTTTTATGTTTCATGATTTCGAAAACTTTTTACGGTTTGGGATTTTTTAAAATTTTTTCGGGGGGAGTTTTGGCCCCAAACTTGGTAGACGTGATCCTTGTATTTTTATTGCCATGCACAGAACAATTCAGCTAAAAACTCAAAGTGTACAAGATTTTGTGACCATTTGAAAAAAGTGTCCCCATTTCAGACACTTTAATGGTTACTGGCAGCAAACCTGTAAAATCTTAAATGCTCTTTAAGAGGCTGTGAGTTCTCGAGGTTTGATGAGGGATAGGGGGCCAATATAAGGGCCAAGTGCCAGCACCCATCGCACATCATGTGCGTACACCCCCCCGGCCCCCCCGATCACCGAAACCCCAATGCCGCCGGTCAGGTTCTCCGGCGATGCTCCGGTGATGGTGCCCCGACGAAGAAAAATGTGGCACCAGCACATGCACGAGGCCAGCATGTGCTGCTGCAACCCTCGGTCTGGTCTGACCTTAGACTGGGAATGAACTCCGTATGCTTAGACTGGGAAAGAACTCCGTATGCTTAGGTCAACCCACGAAACGAGCGTGCAGGCGCTCAGCTAGCTAGAGGGGCGGGATGCGCAAGTCGGGGATCGATCGGGTCCCCCTCTACGTGCTACCGATCCTGCTATCGTAACCCTTGGTCCGGTCTGATCTTAGACTAAGAATGAACTCCGTATGCCTAAGCCAACCGACGAAACGAGCGGGCGGGTGGGCACTACGTCGGCCAGAGAGACGGGATGTGCAAGCCGTCGATCGATAAGGTGGTAGGTGGGTTTAGGCACATCTTCATATTTCTGTGTGCCAATGCCATTTTTAGGGCTCGTAAATTCATACAATGGTCCCTTAAGCCTTCACGTCAAGTTTCATGGCAAGACGACTCATTTTCCATTTTTCACGATTTTTGAAACTTTTTACGGTTCAGGATTTTTTTAAATTTTTTCGGAAGGAGTTTTCGCCCCAAACTTGGTAGACATGATCCTTGTATTTTTATTGGCATGCACAAAACAATTCAGCTAAAAACTCGGAGTGTACAAGATTTTGTGACCATTTGAAAAAAGTTTCCCTATTTTAGACACTTTAATGGCTATTGGCAGCAAACCTGTAAAATCTCAAATGCTCTTTAAGGGGCTGTGAGTTCTCGAGGTTTGATGAGGGATAGGGGGCCAATATAAGGGCCAAGTGCCAGCACCCATCGCACATCATGTGCGCACACCCCCCAGCCCCCCTGACCGCCGGAACCCCAATGCCGCTGGTCAGGTTCTCCAGCGATGCTCCGACGATGGTGCCCCGACGAAGAAAAATATGGCACCGACACATGCCTGAGCCCAGCATGTGCTGCCGCAACCCTCGATCCGATCCGATCTTAGACTGGGAATGAACTCCGTATGCCTAAATCAACCCACCAAACGAGCGTGCGGGCGCTCAGCCGGCCTGAGGGGCTAGATGCGCAAGTCGGGGATCGATCGAGTCCCCCTCTACGTGCTACCGATCCGGCTACCGCAACACTCGGTCCGATTTGATCTTAGACTGGGAATGAACTCCGTATGCCTAAGCCAATCGACGAAACGAACGGGCGGACAGGCGGGCACTATGTCGGCCAGGGAGACTGGATCGATAGGGTGGTAGGTGGGTTTAGGAATATCTTCATATTTCTACATGCCAATGCCATTTTTATGGCTTGTAGATTCACACAATGGTCCCTTAAGCCTTCACGTGAAGTCTTATGGCAGGACGACTTGTTTTCTATTTTTCACGATTTTTGAAACTTTTGTGGTTTGAGATTTTTTAAAATTTTTTCAAAAAGATTTTTGGCCCCAAACTTGGCAGACGTGATCCTTGTATTTTTGTTGGCATGCAAAAAAAAATTCAGCTAAGAACTCGAAGTGTACAAGATTTTGTGATTATTTGAAAAAAGTGTCCCCATTTCAAACACTTTAATGGCTACTGGCAGCAAACCTGTAAAATCTCAAATGCTCTTTAATGGGGTGTTTGTTCTCGAGGTTTGATGAGGGATAGGGGGCCAATATAAGGGCCAAGTACCACCACCCATCGCACATCACGTGCGCACACCCCCCCGCCCCCCGATCGCCGGAACCTCAATGCCACCGGTCAGGTTCTTCGGTGATGCTCCGGTGATGGTGCCCCGGTGAAGAAAAATGTGACACCAGCAGATACCCGAGCCCAGCATGTACTGCCGTAACCCTCGGTCCGGTCCGATCTTATACTTGGAATGAACTCCGTATGCTTAGACTGGGAATAAACTCCGTATGCCTAAGTCAACCCACGAAACAAGCGTACGGGCGCTCAGCCGGCCAGAGGGGTGGGATGCACAAGCCGGGGATCGGTCGGGTCCCCCTCTACATATTGTTGATCCTGCTACCGCAACCTTCCGCTCAGTCCGATCTTGGACTGGGAATGAACTCCGCAAGCCTAAGCCAACCGACGAAATGAGCGGACGGGTGGTTACTACGTCGGCCAGAGAGACGGGATGCGCAAGCTGTGGATCGATAGGGTGGTAGGTGGGTTTAGGCACATCTTCATATTTCTGTGTGCCAATCCCATTTTTATTTCTTGTAAATTCATACAATGGTCCCTTAAGCTTTCACATGAAGTTTAATGGCAAGACGACTCGTTTTCTATTTTTCATGATTTTCAAAATTTTTTCGGAAGGAGTTTTGGCCCCAAACTTGGTAGACGTGATCCTTGTATTTTTGTTGGCATGCACAAAAAAATTCAGCTAAAAAATCGAAGTGTACAAGATTTTGTGACCATTTGAAAAAAGTGTCCCCATTAGAGACACTTTAATGGCTACTGGCAGCAAACCTATAAAATCTCAGATGCTCTTTAAGGGGCTGTGAGTTCTCGAGGTTTGATGAAGGATAGGGGGCCAATATAAGGACCAAGTGCCAGCACCAATCGTACATCATGCGCGCACACCCCCTCGGCCCCCCCGATCGCCGGAACCCCAATGCCGCCAGTTAGGTTCCCCGGCGGTGCTCTGACGATGGTTTCCCGACGAAGAAAAATACGGCACCAGTACATGCCCGAGCACAGCATGTGCTACCGTAACCCTCGGTCCGGTCCGATCTTAGACTGGGAATGAACTCCGTATGCTTAGATTGGGAATGAACTTCGTATGCCTAAGTAAACCCACGAAACGAGCGTGCGGGTGCTCAGTCGGCCAGAGGGGTGGGATGCGCAAGCCGGTGATCGGTCGGGTCCCCTTCTATGTGCTACCGATTCGGCTGCAGCAACACTCAGTTCGGTCTGATCTTAGACTGGGAATGAACTCCGTATGCCTAAGCCAACCGACGAAACGAACGGGCGGGCGGGCGGGCAGGAGGGCACTATGTCGACCAGAGAGACAGGATGCGCAAGCTGTGGATCGATAGGGTGGTCGGTGGGTTTAGGCACATCTTCATATTTCTACGTGCCAATGCCATTTTTATGGCTTGTAAATTCATACAATGGTCCCTTAAGCCTTCACGTGAAGTTTCATTGCAAGACGACTCGTTTTCTATTTTTCATGATTTTCGAAACTTCTTACGGTTCGGGATTTTTTAAAACTTTTTTGGAAGGAGTTTTACCCCGAAACTTGGTAGACGTGATCCTTGTATTTTTGTTGGCATGCACAAAAAAATTCAGCTAAAAACTCAAAGTGTACAAGATTTTGTGACCATTTGAAAAAAGTGTCCCCATTTCAGACACTTTAATGGCTACTGGCAGCAAACCTGTAAAATCTCAAATGCTGTTCAAGGGGCTGTGAGTTCTCGAGGATTGATGAGGGATACGGGGCCAATATAAGGGCCAAGTGCCAGCACCCATCGCACATCATGTGCGCACACCCCGCCGGCCCCACCGATCGTCGGAACCCTAATGCCGCCGGTCAGGTTCTCCGACGATGCTCCGAGGATAGTGCCCCGACGAAGAAAAATGCGGCACCAGCACATGCCCGAGCCCAACATGTGCTGCTGCAACCCTCAGTTCGGTCTGATCTTAGATTGGGAATGAACTCCGTATGCTTAGACTGGGAATGAACTCTGTACACCTAAGTCAACCCATGAAACGAGCGTGCAGGCGCTCAGTCGGCCAGAGGGGCGGGATGCCCAAGCTGGGGACCGATCTGGTCCCCCTCTGTGTGCTGTCGATCCTACTGCCGCAACCCTCGGTCTGGTCCAATCTTAGGCTGGGAATGAACTCCGTATGCCTAGGCCAACCGAAGAAACGAGCGGGCGGGGGGCGGGCGGGCGGGCACTACGGCGGCTAGAGAGACGGGATGCGCAAGTCGTGGATCGCTAGGGTGGTAGGTGGGTCTAGGCACATCTTCAAATTTCTGCGTGCCAATGCCATTTTTATGACTTGTAAATTCATACAATGGTCGCTTAAGCCTTCACATGAAGTTTAATGGCAAGACGACTCGTTTTTCTATTTTTCATGATTTTCAAAACTTTTTACTGTTTGGGATTTTTTAAAATTTTTTTGGAAGGAGTTTTGGAACCAAACTTGGTAGACATGATCCTTGTATTTTTTTTGGCATACAAAAAAAAATTCAGCTAAAAACTCGAAGTGTACAAGATTTTGTGACCATTTAAAAAAAGTGTCCCCTTTGTACTTTAATGCCTACTGACAGCAAACCTGTAAAATCTCAAATGCTCTTTAAGGGGGTGTGAGTTCTCAAGGTTTGATGACGGATAGGGGGCCAATATAAGGGCCAAGTACCAGCACCCATCGCACATCATGTGTGCGCACCCCCCGACGCCCCGATCGTCGGAACCCTAATGTCGTCGGTCAGGTTCTCCGGCGATGCTCCGACGATGGTGCCCCGGCAAAGAAAAATGTGGCACCAGCACATGCTCGAGCCCAGCTTGTGCTGTCGCAACCCTCGGTTTGGTCCGATCTTAGACTGGGAATGAACTCCGTATGCCTAAGTTAATCCACAAAACGAGCGTGCAGGCGTTCAGCCGGCCAAAGGGGCGGGATGCGCAAACCGGGGATCGACCAGGTCCCCCTCTATGTGTTGTCGATCCTGCTGCCACAACCCTCGGTCTGATCCGATCTTAGACTGGGAATGAACTCCGTATGCCTAACCAACCGACGAAACAAACGGGCATGCAGGCACTACGCCGACGAGAGAGATGGGATGCGCAAGCCATGGATCGATAGGGTGGTAGGTAGGTTTAGGCACATCTTCATATTTCTACATGCCAATGCCATTTTTATAGCTTGCAAATTCATACAATGGTCCCTTAAGCCTTCATGTGAAGAAAAATAGAAGATGACTCGTTTTCTATTTTTCATGATTTTCAAAACTTTTTACGGTTCAGGAGGAGTTTTTGCGCCAAACTTGGTACACCTGATCCTTGCAATATTTTTGGCATGCACAAAAAAATTCAGCTAAAAACTCAAAGTGTACAAGATTTTGTGACCATTCGAAAAAAGTGTCCTCATTTCAGACACTTTAATGGCTACTGGTAGCAAACCTGTAAAATCTCAAATGCTTTTTAAGGGGGTGTGAGTTCTCGAGGTTTGATGAGGGATAGGGGGCCAATATAAGGGCCAAGTACCAGCATCCATCGCACATTATGTGCACACACCCCCCCCGACCACCCTGATCGTCGGAACCCCAATGCCGCCGGTAAGGTTCTCCGATGATGCTCCGGCGATGGTGCCCCGGCAAAGAAAAATGTGCCTCCAACACACGCCCGAGCCCAGCATGTGCTACCGCAACCCTCAGTCTGGTCTGATCTTAGACTGGGAATGAACTTTGTAAGCCTAAGTCAACCCACGAAACGAGCATGCGGGCGCTCAGTCGGCCAGAGGGGCGTGATGCGCAAGTCGAGGATCGCCCCGGTCCCCCTCTGCATGATGTCGATCCTACTATCGTAACCCTCGATCCGGTCTGATCTTAGACCGGGAATGAACTCCGTATGCCTAAGCCAACCGACGAAATGAGGGGGCGAGCGGGCACTACGCCGGCCAGAGAGACAGGATGCACAAGCCGTGGATCGATAGGGTGGTAGGAGGGTTTAGGCACTTCTTCATATTTCTGCATGCCAATGCCATTTTTATGGCTTGTAAATTCATACAATGGTCCCTTAAGCCTTCACGTGAAGTTTCGTGGCAAGACGACTCGTTTTCTATTTTTCACAATTTTTGAAACATTTTACGGTTCGGGATTTTTTAAAATTTTTTCGGAAGGAGTTTTGGCCCCAAACTTGGTAGACGTGATCCTTGTATTTTTTTTGGCACGCACAAAACAATTCAGCTAAAAACTCAAAGTGTACAAGATTTTGTGACCATTTGAAAAAAGTGTCCCCATTTCAAACACTTTAATGGCTACTGGCAACAAACCTGTAAAATCTCAAATGCTCTTTAAGGGGGTGTGAGTTCTCGAGGTTTGATGAGGGATAGGGGGCCAATATAAGGCCCAAGTACCGGCACCCATCACACATCATGTGCACACAGCCCTGCGACCCCCCCGGTCTTCAGAACCCCAATGCCGCCGGTCAAGTTCTCCGGCGATGGTGCCTTGACGAAGAAAAATGTGGCACCAGCACATGCCCGAGCCCAGCATATGCTGTCGGAACCCTCCGTCCAATCCGATCTTAGACTGGGAATGAACTTCGTATGCTTCGACTGGGAATGAACTCCGTATGCCTAAGTAAAAAAATGAAACGAGTGTGCGGGCGCTCAGTCGGCCAGAGGGGAGGGATGCGCAAGCCGGGGATCGGCCATGTCCCCGTCTGCGTGCTACTGATACTGCTGCTGCAACCCTCAGTCCGGTCTGATCTTAGACTGAGAATGAACTCCGTATGCCTAAGCCAACTGATAAAATGAGCGAGCGGGCACTAGGCCGGCCAGAAAGACAGGATGCGCAAGCCGTCGATCCATAGGGTGGTAGGTGGGTTTAGGCACATCTTCGTATTTCTGCATGCCAATGCCATTTTTATGGCTTGGAAATTCATACAATGGTCCCTTAAGCCTTCACATGAAGTTTCATGGCAAGACTACTCGTTTTCAATTTTTCATGATTTTTAAAACTTTTTACGGTTCGGGATTTTTTTAAATTTTTTCAAAAGGAGTTTTGGCCCCAAACTTTGTAGGCATGATCCTTGTATTTTTTTTGGCATGCATAAAAAAATTCAGCTAAAAACTCAAAGTGTACAAGAATTTGTGACCATTTGAAATAAGTGTCCCCATATCAGACACTTTAATGGCTACTGGCAGCAAACCTATAAAATCTCAAATGCTCTTTAAGGGGGTGTGAGTTCTTGAGGTTTGATGAGGGATAAGGGGCCAATATAAGAGCCAAGTACCAGCACCCATCGCACATAATGTGCGCACAACCCCCCGATCGTCGGAACCCCAATGCCGCCGGTCAGGTTCTCTGACGATGCTCCGACGATGGTGCCCCGATGAAGAAAAATGTGGCACCAGCACATGCCCGAGCCCAGCATGTGCTGCCACAACCCTTGGTCCGGTCTGATCTTAGACTGGGAATGAACTCGGTATGCTTATACTGGGAATGAACTCCGTATGCCTAAGTCAACCCACGAAACGAGCGTATGGGCGCTCAGCCGACCAAAAGGGCGGGATATGCAAGCCGGGTATCGACCGGGTCCCTCTCTGCATGCTATCGATCTGGCTACTGCAATCCTCAGTTTGGTCCGATCTTAGACTGGGAATGGACTCCCTATGCCTAAGCCGACCGACGAAAAGAGCGGGCGGACAGGTGGGCGGGCACTACGCCGGCCAGAGAGACGAGATGCGCAAGTCGTGGATCGATAGGGTGGTAGGTGGTTTTAGGCACACCATCATATTTCTGCATGCCAATGCCATTTTTATGGCTTGTAAATTCATACAATGGTCCCTTAAGCCTTCACGTGAAGTTTCATGGCAAGACGACTCGTTTTTTATTTTTCACGATTTTCAAAACTTTTTACGGTTTGGGATTTTTCAAAATTTTTTCGGAAGGAGTTTTGGCCCCAGACTTGGTAGATGTGATCCTTGTATTTTTGTTGGCATTCACAAAAAAATTCAGCTAAAAACTCGACGTGTACAAGATTTTGTGACCATTTGAAAAAAATGTCCCCATTTCAGACATTTTAATGGTTACTGGCAGCAAACCTGTAAAATCTCAAATGCTCTTTAAGGGGGTGTGAGTTCTCTAGGTTTGATCAAGGATATGGTGCCAATATAAGGGCCAAGTACTAGCACCCATCGCACATCATGTGCGCATGCCCCCCCAGCCCACCCGATCGCCGGAACCCCAAAACTGCCGGTCAGGTTCTCCAGCGATGCTCTGACGATGGTGCCCCGGCGAAGAAAAATGCGGCAGCAACACATGCCTAAGCCCAGCATGTGCTGTCGCAACCCTCGGTCTGGTCCGATCTTAGACTGGGAATGAACTCCGTATGCTTGACTGGGAATGAACTTCGTATGCCTAAGTGAACCCACGAAACGAGCGTGCGGGCGCTCAACCGGCCAGAGGGGTGGGATGCGCAAGCCGGGGATCGGCTGGGTCCCCTTCTGCGTGCTGCCAATCCTGCTTCCACAACCCTCGACTGGTCTGATCTTAGACTGGGAATGAACTCCGTAAGACTAAGCCAACCGACGAAATGAGCGCGCGGGCGGAGGGGCGGGCACTATGCCGACCAGAGAGACAGGATGCACATGCCGTGGATCGATAGGGTGTTAGGTGGGTTTAGGCACATCTTTATATTTCTATGTGCCAATGCCATTTTTATGGCTTGTAAATTCATACAATGGTCCCTTAAGCCTTCACATGAAGTTTCATGGCAAGATGACTCGTTTTCTATTTTTCACGATTTTTGAAACTTTTTGCGGTTCATGATTTTTTAAAATTTTTTCGGAACGCGTTTTAGCCCCAAACTTCATAGACGTGATCCTTTTATTTTTGTTGGCATGCAGAAAAAAATTCAGCTAAAAACTCGAAGTGTCCAAGAATTTGTGACCAATTAAAAAAAGTGTCCCCATTTCAGACACTTTAATGGCTACTGGCAACAAACCTGTAAAATCTCAAACGCTCTTTAAGGGGTGTGAGTTCTCGAGGTTTGATGAGGGATAGGGGGCTAATATAAGGGCCAAGTACCAGCACCCATCGCACATCATGTGCGCACACCCCTCCGGCCCCCCCGATCGTCGGAACCCCAATGCCGCCGGTCAGGTTCTTTGACGATGCTTCGGCGATGGTGCCCCGACGAAGAAAAATGTGGCACCAGCACATGCTCGAGCCCTGCATGTGGTGCCGTAACCCTCGATCTGGTCTAATCTTAGACTAGGAATGAACTCCGTATGCTTAGACTAGGAATGAACTCCGTACGCCTAAGTCAACTCATGAAACGAGTGTACGAGTGTTCAGTCGGCCAGAGGGGTGGGATGCGCAAGCCGGGGATCGGCCAGGCCCCCCTATGCGTGCTGCTGATCCTGCTACTGCAACCCTCTGTCCGGTTCAATCTTAGACTGGCAATGAACTCCATATGCCTAAGCCAACTGACGAAAGATTTTGTGACCAATTAAAAAAAGTGTCCCCATTTCAGACACTTTAGTGGCTACTGGCAGCAAACCTGTAAAATCTCAAATGCTCTTTAAGGGGGTGTGAGTTCTCGAGGTTTGATGAGGGATAGGGGGCCAATATAAGGGCCAAGTACCAGCACCCATCGCACATCATGCGCGCACACCCCCCCCGGCCCCTCGATCGTAGGAACCCCAATGCCGCCAGTCAAGTTCTTCGACGATGCTCTGGCGATGGTGCCCCGGCGAGGAAAAATGCGGCACCAGCACATGCCCGAGCCCAGTATGTGCTATCGCAACCTTTGATCTGGTCCGATCTTAGACTGGGAATGAACTCCATATGCTTAGACTGGGAATGAACTCCGTATGCCTAAGTCAACCCATGAAACGAGCGTACGGGTGCTCAGCCGGCCAGAGGGGCGAGATGCGCAAGTCGGGGATCGGCCGGGTCCCCCTCTACCTGCTGCCAATCCTACTGCCATAACCCTCGGTTCGGTCCAATCTTAGACTAGGAATGAACTCTGTATGCCTAAGCCAACCTATGAAACAAGCGGGCGGGCAGGCGGGCACTACGCCAGCCAGAGAGACGGGATGCGCAAGCCGTGGATCGATAGGGTGGTAGGTGGGTTGAGGCACATCTTCATATTTTTGCATGCCAATGCCATTTTTATGGCTTGTAAATTCATACAATGGTCCCTTAAGCCTTCACGTGAAGTTTCATGGCAAGACGACTCGTTTTCTATTTTTCACAATTTTTGAAACGTTTTTGGTTCAGGATTTTTTTAAAATTTTTTTGGAAGGATTTTTGTCCCCAAACTTGGTAGACGTCATCCTTGTATTTTTGTTGGCATGCAAAAAAAAATTCAGCAAAAAACTCGAAGTGTACAAGATTTTGTGACCATTTGAAAAAAGTGTCCCCATTTCAGATACTTTAATGGCTACTGGCAGCAAACCTGTAAAATATCAAATGCTCTTTAAGGGGGTGTGGGTTCTTGAGGTTTGATGAGGGATAGGAGGCCAATATAAGGGCCAAGTACCAGCACCCATCACACATCATGTGCGCACACTGCCCCTGACCCCCTCGATCGCAGGAACCCCAATGCCGCCGGTCAGGTTCTCCGGCGATGCTCCGACGATGGTGCCCCGACGAAGAAAAATGTGGCACCAGCACATGCCCGAGCCCAGCATGTGCTGCCATAACCCTCGGTCTGGTCTGATCTTAGACTGGGAATGAACTCCGTATGCCTAAGCCAACCGACGAAATGAGCGGGCGGGCGGGCACTATGTCGGCCAGAGAGACGGGATGCGCAAGCCGTGGATCGATAGGGTGGCAAGTTGGTTGAGGCACATCTTCATATTTCTGCATGCCAATGCCATTTTTATGGCTTGTAAATTCATACAATGGTCCCTTAAGCCTTCACTTGAAGTTTCATGGCAAGACGACTCGTTTTCTATTTCTCACGATTTTCAAAACTTTTTGTGGTTCGGGATTTTTTAAAATTTTTTCGGAAGGAGTTTTGGCCCCAAACTTGGTAGACGTGATCCTTGTATTTTTTTTGGCATGCAAAAAAAAAGTCAGCTAAAAACTCGAAGTGTACAAGATTTTGTGACCATTTGAAAAAAGTGTCCCCATTTCAGACACTTTAGTGGCTACTGGCAGCAAACCTGTAAAATCTCAAATGCTCTTTAAGCGGGTGTGAGTTCTCGAGGTTTGATGAGGGTTAGGGGGCCAATATAAGGGCCAAGTATGAGCACCCATCGCACATCATGTGCCCACACCCCCCCCGACCCCTCGATCGTAGGAACCCCAATGCCGCCGGTCAGGTTCTCCGGCGATGCTCTGGCGATGGTGCCTCGGCGAGGAAAAATGCGGCACCAGCACATGCTTGAGCCCAGCATGTGCTGTCGTAACCCTTGATCCGGTGTGATCTTACACTGGGAATGAACTCCATATGCTTAGACTGGGAATGAACTCCGTATGCCTAAGTCAACCCATGAAACGAGCGTACGGGTGCTCAGCCGGCCAGAGGGGCGAGATGCGCAAGTCGGGGATCGGCCGGGTCCCCCTCTACCTGCTGCCAATCCTACTGCCATAACCCTCGGTTCGGTCCAATCTTAGACTAGGAATGAACTCTGTATGCCTAAGCCAACCTATGAAACAAGCGGGCGGGCAGGCGGGCACTACGCCAGCCAGAGAGACGGGATGCGCAAGCCGTGGATCGATAGGGTGGTAGGTGGGTTGAGGCACATCTTCATATTTTTGCATGCCAATGCCATTTTTATGGCTTGTAAATTCATACAATGGTCCCTTAAGCCTTCACTTGAAGTTTCATGGCAAGACGACTCGTTTTCTATTTCTCACGATTTTCAAAACTTTTTGTGGTTCGGGATTTTTTAAAATTTTTTCGGAAGGAGTTTTGGCCCCAAACTTGGTAGACGTGATCCTTATATTTTTTTTGGCATGCAAAAAAAAATTCAGCCAAAAACTCGAAGTGTACAAGATTTTGTGACCATTTGAAAAAAGTGTCCCCATTTCAGACACTTTAGTGGCTACTGGCAGCAAACCTGTAAAATCTCAAATGCTCTTTAAGCGGGTGTGAGTTCTCGAGGTTTGATGAGGGTTAGGGGGCCAATATAAGGGCCAAGTATGAGCACCCATCGCACATCATGTGCGCACACCCCCCCCGACCCCTCGATCGTAGGAACCCCAATGCCGCCGGTCAGGTTCTCCGGCGATGCTCTGGCGATGGTGCCTCGACGAGGAAAAATGCGGCACCAGCACATGCATGAGCCCAGCATGTGCTGTCGTAACCCTTGATCCGGTGTGATCTTAGACTGGGAATGAACTCCATATGCTTAGACTGGGAATGAACTCCGTATGCCTAAGTCAACCCATGAAACGAGCGTACGGGTGCTCAGCCGGCCAGAGGGGCGAGATGCGCAAGTCGGGGATCGGCCGGGTCCCCCTCTACCTGCTGCCAATCCTACTGCCATAACCCTCGGTTCGGTCCAATCTTAGACTAGGAATGAACTCTGTATGCCTAAGCCAACCTATGAAACAAGCGGGCGGGCAGGCGGGCACTACGCCAGCCAGAGAGACGGGATGCGCAAGCCGTGGATCGATAGGGTGGTAGGTGGGTTGAGGCACATCTTCATATTTTTGCATGCCAATGCCATTTTTATGGCTTGTAAATTCATACAATGGTCCCTTAAGCCTTCACTTGAAGTTTCATGGCAAGACGACTCGTTTTCTATTTCTCACGATTTTCAAAACTTTTTGTGGTTCGGGATTTTTTAAAATTTTTTCGGAAGGAGTTTTGGCCCCAAACTTGGTAGACGTGATCCTTATATTTTTTTTGGCATGCAAAAAAAAATTCAGCCAAAAACTCGAAGTGTACAAGATTTTGTGACCATTTGAAAAAAGTGTCCCCATTTCAGACACTTTAGTGGCTACTGGCAGCAAACCTGTAAAATCTCAAATGCTCTTTATGGGGGTGCGGGTTCTCGAGGTTTGATGAGGGAGAGGGGGCCAATATAAGGGCCAAGTACCAGCACCCATAGCACATCATGTGCGCACACCGCCCCCAACCCCCTCGATCGTAGGAACCCCAATGCCGCCAGTCAGGTTCTCCGGCGATGGTGCCCCGACGAAAAAAAATACGGCACCAGCACATGCCCGAGCCTAGCATGTGCTGCCGTAACCCTCGGTCCGGTCCGATCTTAGACTGGGAATGAACTCCGTATGCCTAAGCCAACCGACGAAATGAGCGGGCGGGCACCATGCCGGCCAGAGAGACGGGATGCGCAAGCCGTGGATCGATAGGGTGGTAAGTTGGTTGAGGTACATCTTTATTTTTCTGCGTGCCAATACCATTTTTATGGCTTGTAAATTCATACAATGGTCCCTTAAGCCTTGACGTGAAGTTTCATGGTAAGACGACTCATTTTCTATTTTTCATGATTTTTGAAACTTTTTGTGGTTCGGGATGTTTTAAAATTTTTTCGGAAGGAGTTTTGGCCCCAAACATGGTAGACGTGATCCTTGTATTTTTGTTGGCATGCAAAAAAAAAATTCAGCTAAAAACTTGAAGTGTACAAGATTTTGTGACCATTTGAAAAAAGTGTCCCCATTTCAGACACTTTAATCGCTACTGGCAGCAAACCTGTAAAATCTCAAATGCTCTTTAAGGGGGTGTGAGTTCTCGAGGTTTGATGAGGGATAGGGGGCAATATAAGGGCCAAGTACCAACACCCATTGCACATCATGTGCGCACACGCCCCCCCGGCCCCCCAATTATCGGAACCCCAATGCCACCGGTTAGGTTCTTCGGCGATGCTCTGACGATGGTGCCTCGATGAAGAAAAATACAGCACCAGCACATGCCCGAGCCTAGCATGTGCTACCACAACCCTCGGTCTGGTCCAATCTTAGAGTGGGAATGAACTCCGTATGCTTCAATAGGGAATGAACTCCGTATGCCTAAGTCAACTCACGAAATGAACGTATGGGCGCTCAGCCAGCCAGCCAGAGGGGTGGGTTGCACAAGCTGGGGATCAATCGGGTCCCTCTCTGCGTGCTGCTGATCCTGCTACCACAACCCTCAGTCCGATCCAATCTTAGACTGGGACTGAACTTCGTATGCCTAAGCCAACTGACGAAACGAGTGGGCGGGCGGGCTCTACGCCGACTAGAGAGACGTGATACGCAAGTCGTGGATCGATAGGGTGGTAGGTGGGTTTAGGCACATCTTGACATTTCTGCATGCCAATGCCATTTTTATGGCTTGTAAATTCATACAATGGTCCCTTAAGCCTTCACGTGAAGTGTCATGGCAAGACGACTTGTTTTCTATTTTTCATGATTTTCAAAACTTTTTACGGTTTGAGATTTTTTTAAATTTTTTTGAAAGGAGTTTTGACCCCAAACTTGGTAGACGTATCTTTGTATTTTTGTTGGCATGCACAAAAAAATTCAGCTAAAAACTCGAAGTGTACAAGTTTTTGTGGCCATTTGAAAAAGGCGGCCCCATTTCAGACACTTTAATGGCTATTGCCAGCAAACCTGTAAAATCTCAAATGCTCTTTAAGGGGGTGTGGGTTCTCGATGTTTGATGAAGGATAGGGGGCCAATATAAGGGCCAAGTACCAACACCCATCACACATCATGTGTGCACACCCCCCCGCCCCCCTGATCGTCGGAACCCCAATGCCGCCGGTCAGGTTCTTCGACGATGGTACCCCGACGAAGAAAAATGTAGCACCAGCACATGCCCGAGCCTAGCATGTGCTGCCACAACCTGCGGTCTGGTTCGATCTTAGACTGGGAATGAACTCCATATGCTTAGACTGAGAATGAACTCCGTATGCCTAAGTCAACCCACGAAACGAGCGTGTGGGTGCTCAGCTGGCCAGAGGGGCGAAATGCGATAGCCGACAATCGGCCAGGTACCCCTCCACGTGCTGTCGATCCTGTTGCCACAACCCTCAGTGCAGTCCAATCTTAGACTGGGAAGGAACTCCATATGCCTAAGCCAACCGACAAAACGAGTGGGCGGGCGGGCAGGTACTACGTCGGCCAGAGAGACGGGATGCGCAAGCCGTGGATCGATAGGGTGGTAGGTGGGTTTAGGCACATCTTTATATTTCTACGTGCCAATGCCATTTTTATGGCTTGTAAATTCATACAATGGTCCCTTAAGCCTTCACGTGAAGTGTCATGGCAAGACGACTCGTTTTTTATTTTTCATGATTTTTGAAACGTTTCACGGTTCGGGATTTTTCAAAATTTTTTCGGAAGGAGTTTTGGCCCCAAACTTGGTAGACGTGATCCTTGTATTTTTGTTGTCATGCACAAAAACATTCAGCTAAAAACTCGAAGTGTACAAGATTTTGTGACCAT
This sequence comes from Durio zibethinus, assembly GCF_002303985.1. The sequence goes on along the minus strand of NW_019167971.1, from coordinate 1,076,144 downwards.
TTGAAAAAAGTGTCCCCATTTTAGACACTTTAATGGCTACTGGCAGCAAACCTGTAAAATCTCAAATGCTGTTTAAGGGGGTGTGAGTTCTCGAGGTTTGATGAGGGATAGGGGGCCAATATAAGGGCCAAGTACCAGCACCCATCACACATCATGTGTGCACACCCCCCCGGCCCCCCGATCGTCGGAACCCCAATGCCGCCGGTCAACTTCTCCGACGATGCTCTGACGATGGTGCCCCGGCAAAGAAAAATTTGGCACCAGCACATGCCCGAGCCCAGCATGTGCTGTCGCAACGTCCGATCTTAGACTGGGAATGAACTCCGTATGCCTAAGCCAACTGACGAAACGAGCGGGCAGGCGGGCACTACGCCGGCCAGAGAGACGGGATGCGCAAGCCGTGGATCGATAGGGTGGTAGGTGGGTTTAGACACATCTCTATATTTTTGCGTGCCAATGCCATTTTTATGGCTTGTAAATTCATACTATGGTCCCTTAAGCCTTCACATGAAGTTTCATGGCAAGATGACTCATTTTCTATTTTTCACGATTTTTGAAACTTTTTACAGTTCGGGATTTTTTAAAATTTTTTCAGAAAGAGTTTTGGCCCCAAACCTGGTAGACGTGATCCTTGAATTTTGTTGGCATGAACAAAAAAATTCAGCTAAAAACTCAAAGTGTACAAGATTTTGTGACCATTTGAAAAAAGTGTCCCCATTTCAAACACTTTAATGGCTACTGGTAGCAAACCTGTAAAATCTCAAATGCTCTTTAAGGGGGTGTGAGTTCTCGAGGGTTGATGAGGGATAGGGGCCCAATATAAGGGCCAAGTACCAGCACTCTTCGCACATCATGTGCGCACATCCCCCGGCCCCCCCGATCGTCGGAACCCCGATGCCGCCGGACAGGTTCTCTGACGATGCTCCGACGATGGTGCCCCGACGAAGAAAAATGCGACATCAGCACATGCCCGAGCCTAGGATGTGCTGCCACAACCCTCAGTCTGGTCCAGTCTTAGACTGGGAATGAACTCCCTATGCCTAAGCCAACCGACGAAACGAGCGGGCGGGCACTACGACGGCCAGAGAGACGGGATGTGCAAGCCATGGATTGATAGGGTGGTAGGTGGATTTAGGCACATCCTCATATTTCTGCATGCCAATGCCATTTTTATGGCTTGTAAATTCATACAATAGTCCCTTAAGCCTTCACGTGAAGTTTCATGGCAAGACGTCTTGTTTTCTATTTTTCACGATTTTCAAAACTTTTTGCGGTTCGAGATTTTTTAAAATTTTTTCAAAAAACGATCTAACCCTAAACTTTGTAGTTGTGATCCCTGTATTTTTGTTGGCGTGCACAAAAAAATTCAGCTAAAAACTTGAACTGTACAAGATTTTGTGACCATTTGAAAAAAGTGTCCCCATTTTAGACACTTTAATGGCTACTGGCAGCAAACCTGTAAAATCTCAAATGCTGTTTAAGGGGGTGTCAGTTCTCGAGGTTTGATGAGGGATAGGGGGCCAATATAAGGGCACAGTACCAGCACTCTTCGCACATCATGTGCGCACACCCCCTGGCCCCCCCGATCACCGGAACCCCAATGCCGCCGGTCAGGTTCTCCAGCGATGCTCCGACGAAGAAAAATGCAACACCAGCACATGCCCGAGCCCAGCATGTGCTGTCGCAACCCTCGGTCTGGTCCGATCTTAGACTGGGAATGAACTCCATATGCTTAGACTGGGATTGAACTCTATATGCCTAAGTCAACCCACGAAACGAGCGTGCGGGCGCTCAGCCGGCCAGAGGGGCGGGATGCGCAAGCCGAGGCTCGACCAGGTCCCCCTCTACATGCTGGCGATCCTGGGCCGCAACCCTTTGTTCGGTCTGATCTTAGACTTGGAATGGACTCCGTATGCCTAAGCCAACCGACAAAACGAGCGGGCGGGCGGGCAGGCGGGCGGGCAATACGCCGGCCAGAGAGACGGGTTGCGCAAGCCGTGGATCGATAGGGTGATAGGTGGCTTTAGGCACATCTTCATATTTCTGCGAGCCAATACCATTGTTATGGCTTGTAAATTCACACAATGGTCCCTTAAGCCTTCGCATGAAGTTTCATCGCAAGGCGACTCGTTTTCTATTTTTCATGATTTTCGAAACATTTTACGATTCGAGATTTTTTAAAATTTTTTCGGAAGGAGTTTTGGCCCCAAACTTGGTAGACGTGATCCTTGTATTTTTTTTGGCATGCACAAAACAATTCGGCTAAAAACTCGAAGTGTACAAGATTTTGTGAGCATTTGAAAAAAGTGTCCCCATTTCAGACACTTTAATGGCTACTGGCAGCAAACCTGTAAAATCTCAAATGCTCTTTAAGGGGGTGTGAGTTCTCGAGGTTTGATGAGTGATAGGGGGCCAATATAAGGGCCAAGTACCAGCACCCATTGCAAATCATGTGCGCACACCCCCTGGCCCCCCCGATCGTCGGAACCCCAATGCCATCGGTCAGGTTCTTCGGCGATGCTCCGACGATGGTGCCCCGACGAAGAAAAATGCGACACGAGCACATGCCCGAACCCAGCACGTGCTGCCGCAAACCTCGGTCCGGTCCAATCTTAGACTGGGAATGAACTCCGTCTACTTAGACTAGGAATGAACTCTTTATGCCTAAGTCAACCCACGAAATGAGCTTGCGGGCGCTCAGCTGGCCAGAGGCGCGGGATGCACAAGTCGGGGATCGGTCGGGTCCCCCTGTGCGTGCTGCCGATCATGCTGCCGCAACCCTCAGTTCGGTCTAGTCTTAGACTGGGAATGAACTCCCTATGCCTAAGCCAACTGACGAAACGAGCGGGAGGGCGGGCGGGCAGGCGGGCAGTATGCCGGCTAGAGAGACGGGATGCGCAAGCCACGGATCGATAAGGTGGTAGGTGGATTTAGGCACATCTTCATATTTCTACGTGCCAATTCCATTTTTATGGCTTGTAAATTCATACAATGGTCCCTTAAGCCTTCACGTGAAGTTTCATGGCAAGATGACTCGTTTTCTATTTTTCACGATTTTCAAAACTTTTTACGGTTCGAGATTTTTTAAAATTTTTTCGAAAGGAGTTTTTGCCCCAAACATGGTAGATGTGATCCTTGTATTTTTGTTGCCTTGCACAAAAAAATTTAGCTAAAAAGTCGAAGTGTACAAGATTTTGTGACCATTTGAAAAAAGTGTCCCCATTTCAGACACTTTAATGGCTATTGGCAGCAAACCTGTAAAATCTCAAATGCTCTTTAAGGGGGTGTGAGTTCTCGAGGTTTGATGAGGGATAGGGGGCCAATATAAGGACCAAGTACCAGCACCCACCGCACATCATGTGTGCACACCCCCCCGGGCCCCCCGATCGTCAGAACCCCAATTCCGCTAGTCAGGTTCTTCGGTGATGCTCCGGCGATGGTGCCCCGACGAAGAGAAATGCGGCACCAGCACATGCCCGAGCCCAGCATGTTCTATCGTAACCCTCGGTCTGGTCTGATCTGAGACTGGGAATGAATTTCGTATGCCTAAGTTAACCCAGGAAACGAGCGTGTGAGCGCTCAGCCGGCCAGAGGGACGGGATGCGCAAGCTGGGGATCGATCAGGTCCCCCTCTGTGTGCTGTCGATCCTGTAGCTATAACCCTTGGTCTGGCCTGATCTTAGACTGGGAATGAACTCAGTATGCCTAAGCCAACTGATGAAACGAGCGAGCGGGTGGGCACCACGCCGGCCAGAGAGACGAGATGCGCAAGCCGTGGATCGATAGGGTGGTAGGTGGGTTTAGGCACATCTTTATATTTCTGCGTGCCAATGCCATTTTTATGGCTTGTAAGTTCATACAATGGTCCCTTAACCTTCACGTGAAGTTTCATGGCAAGACGACTCGTTTTCTATTTTTCACGATTTTCAAAACTTTTCACTGTTCGGGATTTTTTAAAATTTTTTCGGAAGGAGTTTTGGCCCCAAACTTGGTAGACGTGATCCTTGTATTTTTGTTGGCTTACATAAAAAAATTCAGCTAAAAACTCAAAGTGTACAAGATTTTGTGACCATTTCAAAAAAGTGTCCCCATTTCAGACACTTTAATGGCTACTGGCAGCAAACCTGTAAAATCTCAAATGCTCTTTAAGAGGGTGTGAGTTCTTGAGGTTTGATGAGGGATAGGGGGCCAATATAAGGGCCAAGTACCAGCACCCATTGCACATCATGTGCGCAGACCCCCTCGCCGGCCCCCCCGATCGCAGGAACCCCAATGCCGTCGGTCAGGTTCTCCGGTGATGCTCCGACGATGGTGCCCCGGTGAAGAAAAATGCGACACCAGCACATGCCCGAGCCCAGTATGTGCTGCCGCAACCCTCCATCTGGTTTGATCTTAGACTGGGAATGCGCTCCGTATGCTTAGACTGGGAATGAACTCTGTATGCCTAAGTCAACCAATGAAACGAGCGTGCGGGCGCTCAGCCGGCCAGAGGGGCGGGATGCGCAAGTCGAGGATCGGTCGGGTCCCCATCTGCATGCTGCCGATCTTACTATCGCAACCCTCGGTCTGGTCTGATCTTAGACTGGGAATGAACTCCGTATGCCTAAGCCAACCGATGAAACGATCGAGCGGACGGGTGGTCGGGCACTATGCCGGCCAGAGAGACGGGATGTGCAAGCCGTGGATCGATAGGGTGGTAGGTGGGTTTAAGCACATCTTCATATTTCTGCATGCCAATGCCATTTTTATGGCTTGTAAATTCATACAATGGTCCCTTAAGCCTTCACGTGAAGTTTCATGCCAAGACGACTCGTATTTTATTTTTCAAGATTTTCAAAACTTTTTACGGTTCGGGATTTTTTAAAATTTTTTTGGAAGGAGTTTTGGCCCTAAACTTGGTAGATGTTATCCTTGTATTTTTTTTGGAATGCATAAAAAAATTCAGCTGAAAACTCGAAGTCTACAAGATTTTGTGACCATTTGAAAAAAGTGTCCCCATTTCAGACACTTTAATGGCTAGTGGTAGCAAACCTGTAAAATTTCAAATGCTCTTTAAGGGGGAGTGAGTTCTTGAGGTGTGATGGGGGATAGGGGGCCAATATAAGGGCCAAGTACCAGCACCCATCGCACATCTTGGGCGCACACCCCCTGGCTCCCCCGATCGCCGAAAACCCCAATGCCGTCGATTAGGTTCTCCGACGATGGTGCATCGACGAAGAAAAATGCGGCACCAGCACATGCCCGAGCCCAGCATGTGCTGCCGTAACCCTCGGTCCGGTCCGATCTTAGATTGGGAATGAACTTCGTATGCTTAGACTGGGAATGAACTCCATATGCCTAGGTCAACCCATGAAACGAGCGTGCGGGCGCTCAGCAGGCCAAAGGGGCGGGATGCGCAAGCCGGGCATCGATCGAGTCCCCCTCTGCGTGCTGTCGATCCTGCTGCTGCAACCCTTGGTCCAGTCTGATCTTATACTAGAAATGAACTCCGTATGCCTAAGCCAACTGATGAAACGAGCAGGTGGGCGGGCACCACGCCGACCAGAGAGACGGGATGCGTAAGCCGTGGATCGATAGGGTGGTAGGTGGGTTTAGGCACATCTTCATATTTCTACGTGCCAATACCATTTTTATGGCTTGTAAATTCATACAATGGTCCCTTAAGCCTTCACGTGAAGTTTCATGCCAAGACGACTCGTTTTCTATTTTTCACGATTTTTGAAACTTTTTGCAGTTCAAGATTTTTTGAAATTTTTTTGGAAGGGGTTTTGCTCCCAAACTTCTTAGACGTGATCCTTGTATTTTTGTTGGCTTCCAAAAAAACATTCGGCTAAAAACTTGAAGTGTACAAGATTTTGTGACCATTTGAAAAATGTGTCCCCATTTCAGACACTTTAATGGCTACTGGCAGCAAACCTATAAAATCTCAAATGCTCTTTAAGGGGGTGTAAGTTCTTGAGGTTTGACAAGGGATAGGGGGCCAATATAAGGGCCAAGTGCCAGCACCCATCGCACATCACGTGCGCACACCCCCCGACCCCCCCGATCGCTGGAACCCCAATGTCGCCGGTCAAGTTCTCCGGTGATGCTCTGTGGATGGTGCCCCGACGAAGAAAAATACGGCACCAGCACATGCCCGAGCCCAGCATGTGTCGCAAACCTTGATCTAGTCTGATCTTAGATTGGGAATGAACTTCGTATGCTTAGACTGAGAATGAACTCCGTATGCCTAAGTCAACCCACGAAACGAGCGTGCGGGCGCTCAACCGGTCAGAGGGGCGGGAATGCATAAGCCAGGGATCGACCGGGTCCCCCTCTACGTGCTGTCGATCCTGCTACTGCAACCTTCGGTCTGGTCTGATCTTTTACTAGGAATGAACTTCGTATGCCTAAGCCAACCGACGAAACGAGCGGACGGGCGGGCACCACGTCAGCCAGAGAGACGGGATGCCCAAGCCGTGGATGGATAGGGTGGTAGGTGGGTTTAGGCACATCTTCATATTTTTGAGTGCCAATGCGATTTTTATGGCTTGTAAATTCATACAATGGTCCCTTAAGCCTTCACGTGAAGTTTCATGGCAAGACGACTCGTTTTCTATTTTTCACGATTTTTGAAACTTTTTACGGTTCGAGATTTTTTGAAATTTTTTCGGAAGGGGTTTTGGTCCCAAACTTCTTAGACGTGATCCTTGTATTTTTGTTGGCTTCCACAAAAACATTCAGCTAAAAACTCGAAGTGTACAAGATTTTGTGACCATTTGAAAAATGTGTCCCCATTTTAGACACTTTAATGGCTACTGGCTGCAAACCTGTAAAATCTCAAATGCTCTTTAAGGGGGTGTAAGTTCTTGAGGTTTGATGAGGGATAGGGGGCCAATATAAGGGCCAAGTACCAGCACCCATCGCACATCACGTGCGCACACCTCCCGACCCCCCGATCGCTGGAACCCCAATGCCGCCGGTCAAGTTCTCCGATGATGCTTCGTGGATGGTGCCCTGGCAAAGAAAAATACGGCACCAGCACATGACCGAGCCCAACATGTGCTGTCGCAACCCTTGATCTGATTTGATCTTAGATTGGGAATGAACTCCATATGCTTAGACTGGGAATGAACTCCGTATGCCTAAGTCAACCCATGAAACGAGCGTGCGGGCGCTCAACCGGCCAGAGGGGCGGGATGCGCAAGCCGGGGATCGATCGGGTCCCCCTCTACGTGCTACCGATCCTGCTACCACAACCCTCGATCCAATCTGATCTTATACTAGGAATGAACTTCGTATGCCTAAGCCAACCGATGAAATGAGCGGGCAGGCGGGCACCATGTCGGCTAGAGAGACGAGATGCGCAAGTCGTGGATGGACATGGTGGTAGGTGGGTTTAGGCACATCTTCATATTTCTGAGTGCCAATGAAATTTTTTCAGCTTGTAAATTCATACAATGGTCTCTTAAGCCTTCACGTGAAGTTTCATGGCAAGACGACTCATTTTCTATTTTTCATGATTTTTGAAAGTTTTTGCGGTTCGAGATTTTTTGAAATTTTTTTGGAAGGAGTTTTGGCCCCAAACTTGGTAGAGGTGATCCTTGTATTTTTGTTGGCATGCACAAAAACATTCAGCTAAAAACTCGAAGTGTACAAGATTTTGTGACCATTTGAAAAAAGTGTCCCCATTTCTGAGACTTTAATTGCTACTGGCAACAAACCTGTAAAATCTCAAATGCTCTTTAAGGAGGTGTGAGTTCTCAAGGTTTGATGAGGAATAGAGGTCCAATATAAGGGCCAAGTACCAGCACCCATCGCATATCATGTGCGCACACCCCCCCAGCCCCCTAATCTCCGGAACCCTAATGCCGCCGGTCAGGTTCTCCGACGATGCTCCGGCGATGGTGCCCTGACGAAGAAAAATACGGCACCAACACATGCCCGAGCCTAGCATGTGCTATCGCAACCCTCGGTCTAGTCTGATCTTAGACAGGGAATGAACTCCGTATGCCTAAGTCAACCCACGAAATGAGCGTACGGGCACTTAACCGACCAGAGGGGCGGGATGCGCAAGCCGGGGATCGATCGGGTGCCCCTTTGCGTGCTGCCGATCTTGCTGCCGTAACCCTCAGTCCGGTCCGATCTTACTGGGAATGAACTCCGTATGCCTAAGCCAACTGATGAAATGAGCGGACGGGCGGGCACCACGCCGACCAGAGAGACGGGATGCGCAAGCCCATGATCGATAGGGTGGTAGGTGGGTTTAGGCACATCTTCATATTTCTATGTGCCAATGCCATTTTTATGGCTTGTAAATTCATACAATGGTCCCTTAAGCCTTCACGTGAAGTTTCATGGCAAGACGACTCGTTTTCTATTTTTCATGATTTTTGAAACTTTTTACGGTTTGGGATTTTTTAAAATTTTTTTGGAAGGATTTTTTGCCCCAAACTTCGTAGACGTGATCCTTGTATTTTTTTTGGCATGCACAAAAAAATTCAGCTAAAAACTCGAAGTGTATAAGATTTGTTGACCATTTGAAAAAAGTGTCCCCATTTCAGACACTTTAATTGCAACTGGCAGCAAACCTGTAAAATCTCAAATGCTCTTTAAGGGGGTGTGAATTCTCGATGTTTGATGAGGGATAGGGGGCCAATATAAGGGCCATGTACCAGCACCCATTGCACATCATGTACGCACACACCCCCAGTCCCCTCGATCGCCGGAACCCCAATGCCGTCGGTCAGCTTCTTCGACGATTCTCCAGCGATGGTGCCCCGACGAAGAAAAATACGGCACCAGCACATGCCCGAGCCCATCGGTCCGGTCTGATCTTAGAATGGGAATGAACTCCACATGCTTAGACTAGGAATGAACTCCGTATGCCTAAGTCAGCCTACGGAACGAGTGTACGGGTGCTCTGCCGGCCAGAGGGGCAAGATGTGCAAGTCGGGTCCCCCTCTGCGTGTTGCTGATCCTGCTATTGCGACCCTTATTCCGGTCCAATCTTAGACTAGGAATGAGCTCCGTATGCCTAAGCCAACCGATGAAATGAGCGGGCAGGCGGGTGGGCACTGCGTCGACCAGAGAGACGGGATGCGTAAGCCTTGGATCGATAGGGTGGTAGGTGGGTTTAGGCACATCTTCATATTTCTCCATGCCAATGCCATTTTTATGGCTTGTAAATTCATACTATGGTCCCTTAAGCCTTCACATGAAGTATCATGGCAAGACGACTCGTTTTCTCTTTTTCAAGATTTTTGAAACTTTTTGCGGTTCGAGATTTTTTAAAAATTTTTTGGAAGGAGTTTTGGCCCCAAACTTGGTAGACATGATCCTTGTATTTTTGTAGGCAAGCACAAAAAATTTAGCTAAAAACTCAAAGTGTACAAGATTTTGTGACCATTTCAAAAAAGTGTTCCCATTTCAGACACTTTAATGGCTACTGGCAGCAAACCTATAAAATCTAAAATGCTCTTTTATGGGGGTGTGAGTTCTCGAGGTTTGATGAGGGATAGTGGGCCAATATAAGGGCCAAGTACCAGCACCCATCGCACATCATGTGCGCACACCCCCCCGGCCCCTCCGATCGCCGGAACCCTAATGCCGCCGGTCAGGTTCTCCGGTGATGGTGCCCCGGTGAAGAAAAATGCGACACCAGCACATGCCCGAGCCTAGCATGTGCTATCGCAACCCTCGGTGCGGTCCGATCTTAGACTTGGAATGAACTCCGTATGCTTTGACTGGGAATGAACTCCGTATGCCTAAGTTAACCCACGAAAGGAGCATGCGGGCGCTCAGCCGGCCAGAGGGGCGGGATGCACAAGCCGGGGATCGGTCGGGTACCCCTCTATGTGCTGTCGATCCTGCTGCCTCAACCCTCGGTCTGGTCTGATCTTAGACTGGAATGAACTTCGTATGCCTAATCCAACCGACGAAACGAGCGACCGGACGGGCGGGTGGGCACTACGTCGACCAGAGAGACGGGATGCGCAAGCTGTGGATCGATATGCTGGTAGGTGGGTTTAGGCACATCTTCATATTTCTGCATGGCAATGCCATTTTTATGGCTTGTAAATTCATACAATGGTCCCTTAAGCCTTCACGTGAAGTTTCATGGCAAGACGACTCATTTTTTATTTTTCATGATTTTTGAAAATTTTTACGGTTTGAGATTTTTTAAAATTTTTTCGGAAGGTCTTTTGGCCCCAAACTTGGTACACGCAATCCTTGTATTTTTTTGGCATGCACAAAAAAATTCAGCTAAAAACTCGAAGTGTACAAGATTTTGTGACAATTTGAAAAGAGTGTCCACATTTTAGACACTTTAATTGCTATTGGCAGCAAACCTGTAAAATCTCAAATGCTCTTTAAGGGGTTGTGAGTTTTCGAGGTTTGATGAGGGATAGGGGGCCAATATAAGGGCCAAGTACCAGCACCCATCACACATCATGTGCGCACACCCCTCTCGGCCAGGATCTCCGGCGATGGTGTCTCGACGAAGAAAAATGCGGTACCAGCACATGCCTGAGCCCAGCATGTGCTGGTGCAACCCTCAATCTGGTCCGATCTTAGACTGGGAATGAACTCCATATGCTTAGACTGGGAATAAACTCCGTATGCCTAAGTCAACCCACGAAATGAGCGGGCAGGCGCTCAGCCAGCTAGAGGGGCGGGATGTGTAAGTCGGGGATCGGCCGGGTCCCCCTCTACGTGCTGTCATAGCCCTTAGCTGGTCTGATCTTAGTTTGGGAATGAACTTCGTATGCCTAATCCAACTGAAATGAGCGAGCGGCCAGGCGAGCAGGCACTACGTCGTCGAGAGACGGGACGCGCAAGCCGTGGATCGATAGGGTGGTTGGTGGGTTTAGGAAGATCTTCATATTTCTACATGCCAATGCCATTTTTATGGCTTGTAAATTCATACAATGGTCCCTTAAGCCTTCACGTGAAGTTTCATGGCAAGACGACTCGTTCTATATTTTTCATGATTTTTGAAACTTTTTGCGGTTGAGGATTTTTTAAAATTTTTTCGGAAGGATTTTTCGGAAGGATTGTTGGCATGCACAAAAAATTTAGCTAAAAACTCGAAGTGTACAAGATTTTGTGACCATTTGAAAAAAGTGTCCCCATTTCAGACACTTTAATGGCTACTGGCAGCAAACTTGTAAAATCTCAAATGCTCTTTAAGGGGGTGTGAGTTCTAGAGGTTTGATGAGGGATAAGGGGCCAATATAAGGGCCAAGTGCCAGCACCCATCACACATCATGTGCGCACACCCCCTAGCCCCCCCGATCGTTGCAACCCTAATGTCGTCGGTCAGGTTCTTCGGTGATGGTGCCCCGACGAAGAAAAATGTGGCACCAGCACATGCCCGGGCCCAGCATGTGCTGTCGTAACCCTCAGTCCAGTCCGATCTTAGACTGGGAATGAACTCTGCATGCTTAGACTGGGAATGAATTTCGTATGCCTAAGTCAACCCACGAAACGAGCGTGCGGGTGCTCAGCCAGCCAGAGGGGCGGGATGCGCAAGTCGGGGATCGGCCGGGTCCCCCTCTACGTGCTGCCGATCCTGCTGCTGCAACCCCCAGTCTGATCTGATCTTAGACTCGGAATGAACTCCATATGCCTAAGCCAACCGACGAAATAAGCAAGCGGGCGGGCGGGCGGGCACTACGTCGGCCAGAGAGACGGGATGCGCAAGCCGTGGATCGATAGGGTGGTAGGTGCGTTTAGGCACATCTCTATATTTCTGCGTGCCAATGCCATTTTCATGGCTTGTAAATTCATACAATGGTCCCTTCAACCTTCACGTGAAGTTTCATGGCAAGACGACTCATTTTCTATTTTTCATGATTTTCGAAACTTTTTGTGGTTCAGGATTTTTTAAACTTTTTTCGGAAGGAGTTTTGGCCCCAAACTTGGTAGACACGATCCTTGAAGTTTTCTTGGCTTGCACAAAAAAATTCAGCTAAACACTCAAAGTGTACAATATTTTGTGACCATTTGAAAAAAGTGTCCCCAATTCAGACACTTTAATGGCTACTGGCAGCAAACCTGTATAATCTCAAATGCTCCTTAAGGGGATGTGAGTTCTAGAGGTTTGATGAGGGATATGGGGCCAATATAAGGGCCAAGTACCAGCACCCATCACACATCATGTGTGCACACCCCCTAGCCCCCCCGATCATCGGAACCCTAATGTCGTCGGTCAGGTTCTCCTACGTTGCTTCGGCGATGGTGCCCCATCGAAGAAAAATGTGGCACCAGCACATGCCCGGGCCTAGCATGTGCTGCCCTAACCCTCAGTTCGATCCGATCTTAGACTGGGAATGAACTCCGCATGCTTAGACTGGGAATGAACTCCATATGCCTAAGTCAACCCATGAAACGAGCGTGCGAGCGCTTAGCCAGCCGGAGGGGCGGGATGCGCAAGCCGGGGATCGGCCGGGTCTCCCTCTGCGTGCTGTCGATCCTGCTGCTGCAACCCTCAATCTGGTCTGATCTTAGACTGGTAATGAACTCCATATGCCTAAGCCAACCGACGAAATAAGCAGGCGGGCGGGCGAATGGGCACTACGTCGGCCAGAGAGACGGGATGCGCAAGCCGTGGATCGATCGGGTGGTAGGTGGGTTTAGGCACATCTCCATATTTCTGTGTGCCAATGCCATTTTCATGGCTTGTAAATTCATACAATGGTCCTTTAAGCCTTCACGTGAAGTTTCATGGCAAGATGACTCGTTTTCTATTTTTTACGATTTTCAAAACTTTTTACAGTTCGGATTTTTTAAAATTTTTTTGGAAGGTGTTTTGGCCCCAAACTTGGTAGACGTGATCCTTGTATTTTTTTTTGGCATGCACAAAAACATTTAGCTAAAAACTCAAAGTGTACAAGATTTTGCGACCATTTGAAAAAAGTGTCCCCATTTCAGACACTTTAAAAGCTACTGGTAGCAAACCTGTAAAATCTCAGATGCTCTTTAAGGGGGTGTGAGTTCTCAAGGTTTGATAAGGGATAGGGTGCCAATATAAGAGCCAAGTACTAGCACCCATCGCACATCATGTGCGCACACCCCCCGGCCCCCCCGATCGCCAGAACCTTAATGTCGCCGATCAAGTTCTCCGGCGAAGCTCCGGCGATGGTGCCCCGACGAAGAAAAATGCAGCACCAGCACATGCTCGAACCCAGCATGTGCTGCTGCAACCCTTGGTCTGATCCGATCTTAGACTGGGAATGAACTCGGTATGCTTAGACTGGGAATGAACTTCGTATGCCTAAGTCAACCCACAAAACGAGCGTGCGGGCGCTCAGCCAACCGGAGGAGTGGGATACGTAAGCCGGGGATCGGTTGGGTCCCCCTCTGCGTGCTGCTAATTCTACTGCTGCAATTTGTGGTCCGGTCCGATCTTAGACTAGGAATGAAGTCCGTATACCTAAGCCAACCGACGAAACGAGCGGGCGAACGGGCGGGGGGGCACTACGACGGCTAGAGAGACGGGACGCGCAAGCCGTGGATCGATAGGGTGGTAGGTGGCTTTAGGCACATCTTCACATTTCTGCTTGCCAATTGCCATTTTTATGGCTTGTAAATTCATACAATGGTCCCTTAAGCCTTCACGTGAAGTTTCATGGCAAGACGACTCGTTTTCTATTTTTCACGATTTTCAATACTTTTACGGTTCGGGATTTTTCTAAATTTTTTCAGAAGGAGATTTAGCCCCAAACTTGGTAGACGTGATCCCTGTCTTTTTGTTGGCATGCAGAAAAAAAATTCATCTTCAAACTCAAAGTGTACAAGATTTTGTGACCATTTGAAAAAACTGTCCCCATTTCAGACACTTTAATGGCTACTGGCGCAAACCTGTAAAATCTCAAATGCTCTTGAAGGGGGTGTGAGTTCTTCAGGTTTGATGAGGGATAGGGGGCCAATATAAGGGCCAAGTACCAGCACCCATCGCACATCATGTACGCACACCCCATCGACCCCCCCGATCGCCGGATCCCCCATGTCGCCGATCAGGTTCTTCGACGATGCTCCGACGATGGTGCCCCGATGAAGAAAAATACGGCACCAGCACATGCCCGAGCCCAGCATGTGCTACCGCAACCCTCGATCCGGTTCGATCTTAGACTGGGAACTGAACTCCGTATGCTTAGATTGGGAATGAACTCCGTATGCCTAAGTCAACCCACGAAACGAGCATGCGGGCGCTCAGTCTGCCAGAGGGGCAGGATGCGCAAGCTAGGGATCGGTCGGGTCCCCCTCTGCGTGCTGTCGATTCCTGCTACCGCAACCTTCGGTCTGGTCCGATCTTAGACTGGGAATGAACTCCGTATACCTAAGCCAAACTTGGTAGACGTGATCCTTGTTTTTTGTTGGCATGCATAAAACAATTCAGCTAAAAACTTGAAGTGTACAAGGTTTTGTGACAATTTGAAAAAAGTGTCCCCATTTCAGACACTTTAATTGCTACTAGCAGCAAACCTGTAAAATCTCAAATGCTCTTTAAGGGGGTGTGAGTTCTCGAGGTTTGAAGAGGGATAGGGGGCCAATATAAGGGCCAACTACCAGCACCCATTGCACATCATGTACGCACACCCTCCCCGGCCCCCACGATCGCCGGAACCCCAATGCCGCCGGTCAGGTTCTCCGGTGATGGTGCCCTAGTGAAGAAAAATACGGCACCAGCACATGCCCGAGCCTAGCATGTGTTGCCGTAACCCTCGGTCCAGTTCGATCGTAGACTGGGAATAAACTCCGTATGCCTAAGTCAACCCATGAAATGAGCGTGCAGGCACTTAGCAGGCCAGAGGGGCGAGATGTGCAAGCCGGGGATAGGTCGGGTCTACCTCTGCGTGCTGTCGATCCTTCTGCCACAACCCTCGGTCCGGTCTGATCTTAGACTGGGAATGAACTCTGTATGCCTAAGCCAACCGATGAAACGAGAGGGCGGGCGGGTACTACGTCAGCCAGAAAGACGGGATGCGCAAGCCATGGATCGATAGGGTGGTAGGTGGGTTTAGGCACATCTTCATATTTCTGCATGCCAATGCCATTTTTATGTCTTGTAAATTCATACAATGGTCCCTTAAGCCTTCACGTGAAGTTTCATGGCAAGACGGCTCGTTTTTTATTTTTCAGGATTTTTGAAACTTTTTGCGGTTCGGGATTTTTTTGAATTTTTTTGGAAAGATTTTTGTCCCCAAACTGGGTAGATGTGATCCTTGTATTTTTGTTGGCATGCACAAAAAAATTAAGCTAAAAAGTCAAAGTGTATAAGATTTTGTGACCATTTGAAAAAAGTGTCCCCATTTTAGACACTTTAAAGGCTACTGGCAGCAAACCTGTAAAATCTCAAATGCTCTTTAAGGGGGTGTGAGTTCTCAAGGTTTGATTAGGAATAGGGGGCCAATATAAGGGCCAAGCACCTGCACCCATCGCACATCATGTGCGCACACCCCCCAGCCCCCTGATCGTCGGAACCCCAATGCCGTCGGTCAGGTTCTCCGGTGATGCTCCGACGATGGTGACCCGATGAAGAAAAATGTGACACCAGCAAATGCCTAAGCCTAGCATGTGCTGCCGTAACCCTCGATTTGGTCCGATATTAGACTGGGAATGATCTCCATATGCTTAGACTGAGAATGAACTCCGTATGCCTAAGTCAACCCACGAAACGAGCGTGCGGGCACTCAGCCGGCCAGAGGGGCGGGATGCGTAAGCCGGGGATCGGCCGGATCCCCCTCTGTGTGCTGCAGATCCTACTAGCAAAACCCTCGGTCTGGTCTGATCTTAGACTAGGAATGAACTCCGTATGCCTAAGCCGACCGACGAAACGAGCGGGAGGGTAGGGGGCGGGCACTACGCCGGCCAGAGAGACGGGATGCGCAAGCCGTGGATCGATAGGGTGGTAGGTGGGTTTAGGCACATCTTCATATTTCTATTTGCCAATGCCATTTTCGTGGCTTGTAAATTCATACAATGGTCCCCTAAGCCTTCACATGAAGTTTCATGGCAAGACGACTCATTTTCTATTTTTCACAACTTTTGAAACTTTTTGCGGTTCGGGATTTTTTAAAATTTTTTCGGAAGGCATTTTGGCCCAAACTTGGTAGACGTGATCCTTTTATTTTTTTTGGCATGCACAAAAAATTCAGCTAAAAACTCGAAGTGTACAAGATTTTGTGAGCATTTGAAAAAAGTGTCCCCATTTCAGACACTTTGAAGGCTACTGGCAGCAAACCTGTAAAATCTCAAATGCTCTTTAAGGGGGTGTGAGTTCTCGAGGTTTGATGAGGGATAGGGAGCCAATATAAGGGCGAAGTACCAGCACCCATTGCACATCATGTGCGCACACACCCCCCGGCCCCCCCGATCGCCGAAACCCCAATGCCGTCGGTCAGGTTCTCCGGCGATGCTCTGGCGATGGTACCCCGATGAAGAAAAATGCAGCACCAGCACATGCCTGAGCCCAGCATGTGCTGCCACAACCCTCGGTCCGGTCCAATCTTAGACTAGGAATGAACTCCGTATGCCTAAGCCAACCGACGAAAAGAGCAGGCGGGCGGGCGGGCGGGCACTACGCCGACCAGAGAGACGGGATGCGCAAGCCGTGGATCGATGGGGTGGTAGGAGGGTTTAGGCACATCTTCATATTACTGCATGCCAATGCCAATTTTATGGCTTGTAAATTCATACAATGGTCCTTTAAGCCTTCACATGATGTTTCATGGCAAGACGACTCGTTTTCTATTTTTCATGATTTTCAAAACTTTTTTCGGTTCGGGATTTTTTAAAATTTTTTTGGAAGGTGTTTTGGCCCCAAACTTGGTAGACATGATCCTTGTATTTTTGTTGGCGTGCAAAAAAAAATTCAGCTAAAAACTCGAAGTGTACAAGATTTTGTGACAATTTGAAAAATGTGTCCCCATTCCAGACACTTTAATGGCCACTGACAGCAAACCTGTAAAATCCCAAATGCTCTTTAAGGGTGTGAGTTCTCAAGGTTTGATGAGGGATAGGGGGCCAATATAAAGGCCAAGTACCAGCACCCTTAACATTAGTGCGCACACCCCCCCTCCACGATCACTTGAATACCCCTATCCCGTCGGTCAGAATCTCCGACGATGCTCACGTTCCAATGGTCGGGAAGAAAAATGCGGCACCAGCACATGCTGGCCCAGCACGTGAAGCTCTCAACCCTCGCGGTCTATTTAGATTTGGATGACTGATGCTTAGGCACCACGAATGAAGCGTGTGCTTCAACCAGGCAGGGGCGGGATGCGCAAGTTGGGGATATCGGTCCCTCTGCGTGTGTCAAGCGCCACAACATCAGTCTGATCTCTTAGATGGAATGAACTTCGATGCTAGGCAACCGATTTCACAGGTCGCAGACGTGCGGTGGGCATTGCGGCTAGAGACAGCATGCACAACTGGATGATGGTGGTGTGGTTTAGCATATCATATTTTTGCATGCCAATGCCATTTTTATGGCTTGGAAATTCATACAATGGTCCCTTAAGCCTTCATGTAAAGTTTCATGGCAAGAGGACTCGTTTTCTATTTTTCATAATTTTTGAAACTTTTTATGGTTCGGGATTTTTTAAAATTTTTTTCGAAGGAGTTTTGGCCCCAAGCTTGGAAGACGTGATCCTTGTATTTTTTTTGGCATGCACAAAAAAATTCAGCTAAAAACTCGAAGTGTACCAGATTTTGTGAGCATTTGAAAAAAGTGTCCCCATTTCAGATACTTTAAAGGCTACTGGCAGCAAACCTGTAAAATCTCAAATGCTCTTTAAGGGGGTGTGAGTTCTCAAGGTTTGATGAGGGAAAGGGGCCAATATAAGGGCCAAAGGTAACCACACCATTGACATCCATGTGCGCACACCCCCCGGCCCCCCGATTCGTCGAAACACCCCAATGCCGTCGGCAGGTTCTCTGGCGATGCTCCTGCTGATGGTGCCCCTGACGAAGAAAAATATGGCACCAGCACACTGCCCGAGCCCAGGCATGTGCTGCCACAACCCTCGGTCCTGTCTGATCTTAGACTGGGAATGAACTCTGTATGCCTAAGCCAACCGACGAAAAGAGTGAGCGGGCGGGCGGGCGGGCACTACGTCGACCAGAGAGACGGGATGCGCATGCCATGGATCGATAGGGTGGTAGGAGGGTTTAGGCACATCTTCATAGTACTGCATGCCAATGCCATTTTTATGGCTTGTAAATTCATACAATGGTCTTTTAAGCCTTCACGTGATCTTTCATGGCAGGACGACTCGTTTTCTTTTTTTCATGATTTTCAAAACTTTTTACGGTTTAGGATTTTTTAAAATTTTTTTGGAAGATGTTTTGGCCCCAAACTTGGTAGACGTGATCCTTGTATTTTTTTTGGCTTGCAAAAAAAAATTCAGCTAAAAACTCGAAGTGTACAAGATTTTGTGACAATTTGAAAAAGGTGTCCCCATTCCAAACACTTTAATGGCCACTGATAGCAAACCTGTAAAATCTCAAATGCTCTTTAAGGGGGTGTGAGTTCTCGAGGTTTGATGAGGGATAGGGGGCCAATATAAGGGCCAAGTACCAGCACCCATTGCACATCATGTGCGTACCCCCCCGTCCCCCCGATTGCCAGAACTCCAGTGCCGTCAGTCAGGTTTTTTTAAAATTTTTTCGGAAGGAGTTTTGGCCCCAAACTTGGTAGACATGATCCTTGTATTTTTTTTGGCATGCACAAAAAAATTCAGCTAAAAACTGAAAGTGTATAAGATTTTGTGACCATTTGAAAAAAGTGTCCTTATTTTAGACACTTTAATTGCTACTGGCAGCAAACCTGTAAAATCTCAAATGCTCTTTAAGGGGGTGTGAGTTCTCGAGGTTTGATAAGGGATAGGGGACCAATATAATGGCCAAGTACCAGCACCCATCACACATCATGTGCGCACACCCCCCGGCCCCCCGGATCGCCGGAACCCTAATGCCGCCGGTCAGGTTCTCCGGTGATGCTCCGATGATGGTGCCCCGACGAAGAAAAATGCGGCACCAGCACATGCCCGAGCCCAGCATGTGCTGCCGCAACCGTCGGTTTGGGCCGATCTTAGACTGGGAATGAACTCCATATGCTTAGACTGGGAATGAACTCCGTATGCCAAAGTCAACCTAAGAAACGAACGTGCGGGCACTCAGCCAGCCAGAGGGGCGGGATGCGCAAGCCAGGGATCGGTTGGGTCCCCCTCTACGTGCTGCCGATCTCGCTGCCGTAACCCTTAGTCTGATCTAATCTTAGACTGGGAATGAACTCCGTATGCCTAAGCCAACCGATGAAATGAGTGGGTGGGCGGGCGGGCACTACGCCGGCCAGAGAGACCGGATGCGCAAGCCATGGATCGATAGGGTGGTAGGTGGGTTTACGGACATCTTCATATTTCTACGTGGCAGTGCCCTTTTTATGGCTTGTAAATTCATACAATAATCCTTAAGCCTTTACGTGAAGTTTCACATGCAATAATGACTCATTTTTCTATCTTCTCATGAATTTTCAAAAATTTTTGCGATTCGAGTTTTTTTAAAATTTTTTCGGAAAGGAGTTTGGCCCCAAATCTTGGTAGCCGTGATCCTTGCCATTTTTTTGGCATGCACAAAAAAATTCAACTAAAAAGTCGAAGTGTAACAGGATTTTGTGAACCAACTTGAAAAAAAATGTCCCCATTTCGGACCCTCAATGGCTACTGGCAGCAAGCTGTAAAATCTCAATGCTGCTTTAAGGGGGTGTGAGTTCTCGAGGGTTTGATGAGGGATAGGGGCCAAATATAAGGGCCAAGTACCAACACCCATTGCACATCATGGGCACACACCCCCCTGGCCCCCCGATCGCCGGAACCCCAATGCCGCCGGTCAGGTTCTCCGGTGATGCTCCGATGATGGTGCCCCGGCAAAGAAAAATGTGACACCAGCACATGCCCGAGCCCAGCATGTGCTTCTACAACCCTCGCTACGGTCTGATCTTAGACTGGGAATGAACTTCGTATGCTTAGACTGGGAATGAACTCCGTATGCCTAAGTCAACCTAAGAAATGAGCGTAAAGGCGCTCAGCCGGCCAGAGAGGCGGGATGCGCAAGCCGGGGATCGTTCGGGTCCCCCTCTGTGTGCTGCCGATCCTGCTGCCGCAACCCTCAGTTCGGTCTGATCTTAGAATGGGAATGTACTCCGTATGCCTAAGCCAACCGACGAAACGAGCAGGCGGGCGGGCGGGCACTACGTCGGCCAGAGAGACGGGATGCGCAAGCCGTGGATCGATAGGGTGGCAGGTGGGTTTAGGCACATCTTCATATTTCTGCATGCCAATGCCATTTTTATGGCTTGTAAATTCATACAATGTTCCCTTAAGCCTTCACGTGAAGTTTCATGGCAAGACGACTCGTTTTGTATTTTTCAAGATTTTTTAAATTTTTGCGGTTCAAGATTTTTTAAAATTTTTTCAAAAGGAGTTTTGGGCCAAACCATGGTAGATGTGATCCTTGTATTTTTCATGGCATGCACAAAAAAAAGCTGCTAAAAACTTGAAGTGTACAAGATTTTGTGACCATTCGAAAAAAGTGTCCCCATTTCAGACACTTTAATGGCTACTGGCAGCAAACCTATAAAATCTCAAATGCTCTTTAAGGGGGTGCGAGTTTGCGAGGTTTGTTGAGGGATAGGGGGCCAATATAAGGGCCAAGAACCAGCACCCATCGGACATCATGTGTGCACACCCCCCGACCCCCTGATCGCCGGAACCCCAATGCCGTCGGTCAGGTTCTCCGGTGATGGTGCCTCGGTGGAGAAAAATGTGGCACCAGCACATGCCCGAGCCCAGCATGTGTTGCAGCAACCCTTGGTCTGATCTGATATTAGGCTGGGAATGAACTCTGTATGCTTAGACTAGGAATGAACTCCGTATGCCTAAGTCAACCCACGAAACGAGCGTGCGGGCGCTCAGCCGGCCAGAGGGGTGGGATACGTAAGCCGGGGATCGACCGGGTCCCCCTCTGCATGCTGTCCATCCTGCTGCTGCAACCCTCAGTCTGGTCTGCTCTTAGACTGGGAATGAACCCCGTATGCCTAAGCCAACCGACGGAACAAGCGAGCGGGCGGACGGGCGGGCACTATACCGGCCAGAGAGACGGGATGCGCAAGCCGTGGATCGATAGGGTGGTAGGTGGGTTTAGGCACATCTTCATATTTTTGCATGCCAATTCCATTTTTATGGCTTGTAAATTCATACAATGGTCCCTTAAGCCTTCACGTGAAGTTTCATGGCAAGACGACTCATTTTCTATTTTTTAGGATTTTCGAAACTTTTTACGGTTCAGGATTTTTAAAATATTTTCAAAAGGAGTTTTGGGCCCAAACTTGGTAGACGTGATCCTCGTATTTTTCTTGGCATGCACAAAAAAAAATCAGCTAAAAACTCGAAGTGTGCAAGATTTTGTGACCATTTGAAAAAAGTGTCCCCATTTCAGACACTTTAATGGCTACTGGCAGTAAACCTGTAAAATCTCAAATGCTCTTTAAGGGGGTGTGAGTTCACGAGGTTTGATGAGGGATAG
Source organism: Durio zibethinus (assembly GCF_002303985.1). The sequence continues at coordinate 1,054,574 of NW_019167971.1, read as the reverse complement.
GGGGCCAATATAAGGGCCAAGAACCAGCACCCATTGCACATCATGTGCGCACACCCCCACCGGCCCCCCCGATCGCCAGAACCCCAATGCCGCCTGTCAGGTTCTCCGACGATGCTCCGACGATGGTGCCTCGACAGAGAAAAATGCGGCACCAGCACATGCCCGAGCCCAGCATGTGCAGCAGCAACCCTTTGTCCAATCCGATCTTAGACTGGGAAGGAACTCCGTATGCTTAGACTGGGAATGAACTCCGTATTCCTAAGTCAACCCACGAAACGAGCGTGCGGGCGCTCAGCCTCCCAGAGGGGCGGGATGCGCAAGCCGGGGATTGGTCGGGTTCACCTCTGCGTGCTGTAGATCCTGTTGCTGCAACCTTTGATCTGATCCGATCTTAGACTGGGAATGAACTCCATACGCTTAGACTGGGAACGAACTCCGTATGCCTAGGTCAACCCATGAAACGAGCGTGCGGGCGCTCAGCCGCCTAGAGGGGCGGGATGCTCAAGACGGGGATTGGCTAGGTCCACCTCTGCATGCTGTCGATCCTGCTACTGCAACCCTTGATCTGGTTCGATCTTAGACTGGGAATGAACTCCCTATGCCTAAGCCAACCGACGGAACGAGCGGGCGGGTGGGCGGGTGGACGGGTGGGCACTACGTCGGTCGGAGAGACGGGATGCGCAAGCCATGGATCGATAGGGTGGTAGGTGGGTTTAGGCATATCTTCATATTGCTGCATGCCAATGCCATTTTTATGGGTTGTAAATTCATACAATGGTCCATTAAGCCTTCACGTGAAGTTTCATGGCAGGACGACTCGTTTTCTATTTTTCACGATTTTTGAAACTTTTTGCGGTTCAGGATTTTTTTAAATTTTTTTGGAAGGAGTTTTGTCCCCAAACTTGGTAGACATGATCCTTGTAATTTTTTTGGCATGCACAAAAACATTCAGCTAGAAACTCGAAGTGTACAAGATTTTGCAATCATTTGAAAAAAGTGTCCCCATTTCAGACACTTTAATGGCTACTGGCAGCAAACCTGTAAAATCTCAAATGCTCTTTAAGGGGGTGTGAGTTCTCGAGGTTTGATGTGGGATAGCGGGCCAGTATAAGGGCCCAGTACCAGCAGCCATCACACATCATGTGTGCACACCCCTCCCGGCCCCCTCGATCACCGGAACCCTAATGCCACCAGTCAGGTTCCCCGACGATGCTCCGGTGATGGTGCCCCGGTGAAGAAAAATGCGGCACCAGCACATGCTCGAGCCCAGCATGTGCTGCAGCAACCCTTGGTCCAATCCGATCTTAGACTGGGAATGAACTCTGTATGCCTAAGTCAACCCACAAAATGAGCGTCCGAATGCTCAGCCGACCAGAGGGGCAGGATGCGCAAGTCGGGGATCTGTCGAGTCCCCCTCTACATGCTGTCGATCCTGCTACTGTAACCCTCAGTCCGGTCTGATCTTAGACTAGGAATGAACTCTGTATGCGTAAGCCAACCGACGAAACGAGCGGGCGGGCGGGCACTACACCGGCCAGAGATATGGGATGCGCAAGTTCTGGATCGATAGGGTGGTAGGGGGTTTGGGCACATCTTCATATTTCTACATGCCAATGCCATTTTTATGGCTTGTAAATTCATACAATGGTCCCTTAAGCCATCACGTGAAGTTTCATGGCAGGACGACTCGGTTTCTATTTTTCATGATTTTTGAAACTTTTTACGGCTTGGGATTTTTTAAAATTTTTTCGGAAGGATTTTTGGTCCCAAACTTGGTAGACGTGATCCTTGTATTTTTGATGGCATGCACAAAAAAATTCAGCTAAAAACTGGAAGTGTACAAGATTTTGTGACCATTTGAAAAAAGTGTCCCCATTTCAGACACTTTAAAAGCTACTGGTAGCAAACCTGTAAAATCTCAAATGCTCTTTAAGGGGGTGTGAGTTCTCGAGGTTTGATGAGGGATAGGGGGCCAACATAAGGACTAGGTACCAGCACCCATTGCACATCATGTGTGCACACCCCCCCGATCGTCGGAACCCCAATGCGGCCGGTCAGGTTCTCCGGTAATGCTCCGACGATGGTGCCCCGAGGAAGAAAAATACGGCACCAGCACATACCCGTGCCCAGCATGTGCTGTCGTAACGCTCGGTCCGGTCTAATCTTAGACTAGGAATGAACTCTGTACGCTTAGACTGGGAATGAACTCCGCATGCCTTAGTCAACCCACGAAATAAGCGTACGGGCGCTCAGCCGGCAAAAGGGGCGGGATGCTTAAGCCGAGGATCAGTCGGGTCCCACTCTGCATGCTGCTAATCCTACTGCTATAACCCTTGGTCCGGTCTGATCTTAGACTGGGAATGAACTCCGTATGCCTAAGCCAACCGACAAAATGAGCGGGCGGGCGGGCGGGCTCTACGTCGGCCAGAGAGACGGGATGCACAAGCCGTGGATCGATAGGGTGGTAGGTGGGTTTAGGCACATCTTCATTTTTCTGCATACCAATGCCATTTTTATGGCTTGTAAATTCATACAATGGTTCCTTAAGGCTTCAGGTGAAGTTTCATGGCAAGACGACTCGTTTTCTATTTTTCATGATTTTTAAAACTTTTTACGGTTCAGGATTTTTGAAAATTTTTTCAGAAGGTGTTTTGGCCCCAAACTTGGAAGACGTGATCCTTGTATTTTTTTTGGCTTGCAAAAAAAAATTCAGCTAAAAACTCGAAGTGTACAAGATTTTGTGACCATTTGAAAAAAGTGTCCCCATTTCAGACACTTTAACGACTACTGGCAGCAAACTTGTAAAATCTCAAATGCTCTTGAAGGGGGTGTGAGTTCTCGAGGTTTGATGAGGGATAGGGGGCCAATATAAGGGCCAAGAACCAGCACCCATCTCACATCATGTGCGCACACCCCTCCGCCCCCCCGATCGTCGGAACCCCAATGCGGCCGATCAGGTTCTCCGGTGATGCTCCGACGATGGTGCCCCGGTGAAGAAAAATGCGGCACCAGTACATGCCCGAGCCCAGCATGTGCTGCTGTAACCCTCAGTCCAGTCTAATCTTAGTCTGGGAATGAACTCCGTATGCCTAAGTCAACCTACGAAATGAGCTTGCGGGCACTCAGCCGGCCAGAGGGGCGAGATGCGCAAGCCGGGGATCAGTCGGGTCCCACTCTGTGATCTACCGATCCCGCTACCGTAACTCTCGGTCCGGTCTGATCTTAGACTGGGAATGAACTCCGTATGCCTTAGCCAACTGACGAAACGAGCAAGTGGGCGGGTGGGCACTACGCTGGCCAGAGAGACGGGAAGCGCAAGCCGTGGATCGATAGGGTGGTAGGTGGGTTTAGGCACATCTTCCTATTTCTGCATGCCAATGCCATTTTTATGGCTTGTAAATTCATACAATGGTCCCTTAAGCCTTCACGTGAAGTTTCATGGCAAGACGACTCGTTTTCTATTTTTCACGATTTTTGAAACTTTTTACGGTTCAGGATTTTTTAAAATCTTTTCGAAAGGAGTTTTGGCCCAAACTTGGTAGACGTGACCCTTGTATTTTTGTTGGTATGCACAAAAAAATTCAGCTAAAAACTCGAAGTGTACAAGATTTTGTGACCATTTGAAAAAAGTGTCCCCATTTCAAACACTTTAATGGCTACTGGCAGCAAACCTGTAAAATCTCAAATGCTCTTTTAGGGGGTGTGAGTTCCCAAGGTTTGATGAGGGATAGGGGCCCAATATATGGGCCAACTACCAGTACACATCGCACATCATCTGCCAATGTCGATCGTCGAACCCCAATGCCACCGGTCAGGTTCTCCGTTGATGCTTCGACGATGGTGCCCTGACGAAGAAAAATATGACATCAGCACATGCCTGAACCCAGCATGTGCTGTCGCAACCCTCGGTCCGGTCTGATCTTAGACTGGGAATGAACTCCGTATGCCTAAGTTAACCCACGAAACGAGCGTGAGGGCGCTCAGCCGACCAGAGGGGCGACATGCCCAAGCCGAGGATCGACCAGGTCCCCCTCTACGTGTTACCAATCCTACTACTGCAACCATCGGTCCGGTCCGATTTAGACTGGGAATGAACTCCGTATGCCTAAGCCAATCGATGAAACTAGCGGTCGGGCAGATGGGAGGGCACCACGCCGGCCAGAGAGATGGAATGCACAAGCTATGGATCGATAGGGTGGTAGGTGAGTTTAGGCACATCTTCATATTTCTGCCTGCCAATGCCATTTTTATATCTTGTGAATTCATACAATGGTCCCTTAACCCTTCACGTGAAGTTTCATGGCAAGATGACTCGTTTTCTATTTTTTACGTTTTTTAAAACTTTTCACGGTTCGAGATTTTTAAAATTTCCTAGGAAGGAGTTTTGGCCCCAAACTTGGTAGACATGATCCTTGTTATTTTGTTGGCATGCACAAAAAAATTCAGCTAAAAACTCTAAGTGTACAAGATTTTGTGACCATTTGAAAAATGTGTCCCCATTTCAGACACTTTAATGGCTACTGGCAGCCAACCTGTAAAATCTCAAATGCTCTTTAAGGGTGTGTGAGTTCTTGAGGTTTGATGAGGGATAGGGGGCCAATATAAGGGCCAAGTACCAGCACCCATCGCACATCATGTGCGCACACCCCCCGACCCCCCCGATTGTCAGAATCGTAATTCCATCGGTCAGGTTCCCCAGTGATGCTCCGACGATGGTGCCCCGATAAAGAAAAATATGGCACCAGCACATGCTCGAGCCCAGCATGTACTGCCGTAACCCTCGATTCGATCTGATCCTAGACTGGGAATGAACTTCGTATGCTTAGACTTGGAATGAACTCCGTATGCCTAAGTCAACCCACGGAATGAGCGTGCGGGCGTTCAGCCAGCCAGAGGGGCACGATGCGCAAGCTGGGGATCGACTGAGTCCCCCTATGCATGCTGCCGATCCTGCTACCACAACCCTCAGTTCGGTCCGATCTTAGACAGGGAATGAACTTCGTATGCCTAAGCCAACCGACGAAACGAGCAGGTAGGCGGGCGGGCGGGCGGGCACTAAGTCGGCCAGAGAGACGGGATGCGCAAACGGTGGATCGATAGGGTGGTAGGTGGGTTTAAAATTTTTTCGGAAGGAGTTTTGGCCCCAAAGTTGGTAGACGAGATCCTTGTATTTTTTTTGGCATGCACAAAAAAATTCAACCAAAAAATTGAAGTGTACAAGATTTTGGGATCATTTGAAAAAAGTGTCCCCATTTCAGACACTTTAATGGCTACTGGTAGCAAACCTGAAAAATCTTAAATGCTCTTTAAGGGGGTGCGAGTTCTCAAGGTTTGATGAGGGATAGGGGGCCAATATAAGGGCCAAGTACCAGCACCCACCGCACATCATGTGCGCACACCCCCTCTGGCCCCCCCGATCGCCAGAAGCCCAATGCCGCCGGTCAGGTTCTCCGGCGATGCTCCAGTAATGGTGCCCCGACGAAGAAAAATACGACACCAGCACATGCCCGAGCCCAGCATGTGCTACCGCAACCCTCGGTCTGGTCCGATCTTAGACCTGGAATGAACTTCGTATGCTTAGACTGGGAATGAACTCCGTATGCCTAAGTCAACCCACGAAACGAGCGTGCGGGCGCTCAGCCGGCCAAAGGGGCGGGCACTACGCCAGCCAGAGAGACGGGATGCGTAAGCCGTGGATTGATAGGGTGGTAGCTGGGTTTAGGCACATCTTCATATTTTTGCATGCCACCATTTTTCTGTCTTGTAAATTCATACAACGGTCCCTTAAGCCTTCACGTGAAGTTTCATGGCAAGACGACTCATTTTCTATTTTTCACGATTTTTGAAACTTTTTACAGTTTGGAATTTTTTAAATTTTTTCGGAAGGAGTTTTGGCCCCAAACTTGGAAGACGTGATCCTTGTATTTTTTTGGCATGCACAAAAAAATTCAGCTAAAAACTCGAAGTGTACAAGATTTTGTGACCATTTGAAAAAAGTGTCCCCATTTCAAACACTTTAATGGCTACTGGTGGCAAACTTGTAAAATCTCAAATGCTCTTTAAGGGGGTGTGAGTTCTCGAGGTTTGATGAGGGATAGGGGACCAACATAAGGGCCAAGTACCAGCACCCATTGCACATCATGTGTGCACAGGCCCTCGGCCCCCCCGATCGCCGGAACCCGAATGCCGCCGGTTAAGTTCTCTGGCGATGCTCCAGCGATGGTGCCCCAACGAAGAGAAATGCGACACCATCACATGCCCGACCCCAGCATGTGCTGCCACAACCCTCAGTCTGGTCCAATCTTAGACTGGGAATGAACTTCTTATGCCTAAGTCAACCCACGAAACGAGCGTGCGGGTGCCCAGCCGGCCAGAGGGGCGGGATGCGCAAGCCGGGGATTTATAGGGTCCCCCTCTGCGTGCTGCCGATCCTGCTACCGCCACCTTCGGTCTGGTCCAATCTTAGACTGGGAATGAACTCCGTACGTTTGAGCCAACCGACGAAACGAGGCAGCGGGTGGGCACTACGCCAGCCAGAGAGACAGGATGCGCAAGCCATGGATCGATAGGGTGGTAGCTGGGTTTAGGCACATCTTCATATTTCTACATGCCAACATTTTTATGGCTTGTAAATTCATACAATGTTCCCTTAAGCCTTCACCTGAAGTTTCTTGGCAAGACGACTCGTTTTCTCTTTTTCACGATTTTCAAAACTTTTTACAGTTTGAAATTTTTTAAAATTTTTTCGTAAGACGTTTTGGCTCCAAACTTGGTAGACATGATCCTTGTATTTTTTTTGGCATGCACAAAAAAATTCAGCTAAAAAGTCGAAGTCAAAAAGATTTTGTGACCATTTGAAAAAAGTGTCCCCATTCAAGACACTTTAATGGCTACTGGCAGCAAACCTGTAAAATCTTAAATGCTATTCAAGGGGTTGTGAGTTCTTGAGGTTTGATGAGGGATAGGGGGCCAATATAAGGGCCAAGTACCAGCACCCATCCCACATCATGTGGGCAAACGCCCCCCGGCCCCCCCGATCGTTGAAACCCCAATGCCATCGGTCAGGTTCTCCGGCGATGCTCTGACGACGGTGCCCCGACGAAGAAAAATATGGCACCAGCACATGCCCGTGCCCAACATGTGCTCCCGCAACCCTCGGTCCGATCCGATCTTAGACTGGGAATGAACTCCGTATGCTTAGACTCGGAATGATCTCCGTATGCCTAAGTCAACCCATGAAACGAGCATACGGGCGCTCAGCCCGCCAAAGGGGTGGGATGCGCAAGCCGGTGATCGGCCGGATTCCCCTCTGTGTGATGCCAATCCTGCTACCGTAACCCTTGATCCGGTCTGATCTTAGACTGGGAATTAACTCCGTATGCCTAAGCCAACCGACGAAACGAACGGGCAGGCGGGCGTGCGGGATTTTTTCAAATTTTTTTGGAAAGAGTTTTGGCCCCAAACTTGGTAGACGTGATCCTTGTATTTTTGTTGGCATGCACAAAAAAATTCAGCTAGTAACTCGAAGTGAACAAGATTTTGTGACCATTTGAAAAAATCGTCCCCATTTCAGACACTTTAATGGCTACTGGCAGCAAACTTGTAAAATCTCAAATGCTCTTTAAGGGGGTGTCAGTTCTCGAGGTTTGATGAGGGATAGGGGGCCAATATAAGGGCCAAGTACCAGCACCCATCGCACATCATGTGCACACACACCCCCCGCCCCCCGATGGTCGGAACCCCAATGCCGCCGGTCAGGTTCTCCGGCGATGCTCCGAAGATGGTGCCCCAACGAACAAAAATGCGGCACCAGCACATGCCTGAGCCTAGAATGTGCTGCCGCATCCCACGGTCTAGTCTGATCTTAGACTGGGAATGAACTCCATATGCTTAGATTGGAAATGAACTCCGTATGCCTAAGTCAACCCACGAAACGAGCGTGCTGGCGCTCAGTCAGCCAGAGGGGCGGGATGCGCAAGGCGTTGATCGGCCGGGTCCTCCTCTACATGCTACCGATCCTGCTACCACAACCCTCAGTCTGGTCTGATCTGAGACTGGGAATGAACTCCGTATGCCTAAGCCAACCGATGAAACAACGGGGAGGCAGGCACTACGCCGGCCAGAGTGATAGGATGCGCAAGCCGTGGATCCATAGGGTGGTAGGTGGGTTTAGGCACATCTTCATATTTATGCATGCCAATGCCATTTTTATGGCTTGTAAATTGATACAATTGTCCCTTAAGCCTTCACGTGAAGTTTCATGGCAAGACGACTCCTTTTCTATTTTTCATGATTTTTGAAACTTTTTACGGTTCGGGATTTTTTAAAATTTTTTCGAAAGGAGTTTTGGCCTAAAACTTGGCAGACATGATCCTTGTATTTTTCTTGGCTTGCACAAAAAAATTCAGCTAAAAACTCGAAGTGTACAAGATTTTGTGACCATTTGAAAAAAGTGTCCCTATTTCAGACACTTTAATGGCTACTGGCAGCAAACCTGTAAAATCTCAAATGCTCTTTAAGGGGGTGTGAGTTCTCGAGGTTTGATGAGGGATAGGGGGCCAATATAAGGGCCAAGTACCAGCACCCATCGCACATCATGTGCGCACACCCCCCCGCCCCCCCGATGGTCGGAACCCCAATGCCGTCGGTCAGGTTCTCCGGCGATGCTCCGACGATGGTGCCCCGACGAACAAAAATGCGGCACCAGCACATGCCTGAGCCCAGAATGTGCTGCCGCATCCCACGGTCTAGTCTGATCTTAGACTGGGAATGAACTCCGTATGCTTAGACTGGGAATGAACTCCGTATGCCTAAGTCAACCCACGAAACGAGCGTGCTGGCGCTCAGCCTGCCAGAGGGGCGGGATGTGCAAGGCGTTGATCAGCCGGGTCCTCCTCTCCATGCTGCCGATCCTGCTGCCACAGCCCTCGGTCCGGTCCGATCTTAGACTGGGAATGAACTCCGTATGCCTAAGCCAACCGACGAAACGAGCGGGCGGGCGGGCGGGCACTACACCGGCCAGAGAGACGGGATGCGTAAGCCGTGGATTGATAGGGTGATAGGTGGGTTTAGGCACATCTTCATATTTCTGCATGCCAATGCCATTTTTATGGCTTGTAAATTCATACAATGGTCCCTTAAGCCTTCACGTGAAGTTTCATGGCAAGACGACTCATTTTCAATGTTTCACGATTTTTGAAGCTTCTTGATGTTCGGGATTTTTTAAAATTTTTTCGAAAGGAGTTCTGGCCCTAAACTTGGTAGACGTGATCCTGTATTTTTTTTGGTGTGCACAAAAAAATTTAGCTAAAAACTCGAAGTGTACAAGATTTTTTGACCATTTGTAAAAAGTGTCCCCATTTCAAACACTTTAAGGGCTACTGGCAGCAAACCTGTAAAATCTCAAATGCTCTTTAAAGGGGTGTGAGTTCTTGAGGTTTGATGAGGGATAGGTGGCCAATATAAGGGCCACGTACCAGCACCCATTGCACGTCATGTGTGCACACCCCCCTAGCCCCCTCAATCGCCGAAACCCCAATGCCGCCGGTCAGGTTCTCCGGCGATGCTCCGGCAGTGGTGCCCCGACGAAGAAAAATGTGGCACCAGCCCATGCCTGAGCCTAGCATGTGCTGCCGCAGCCCTCGGTCCAGTTCAATCTTAGACTGGGAATGAACTCCGTAAGCTTAGACTGGGAATGATCTCCGTATGCCTAAGTCAACCCATGAAACGAGCATGCGGGCGCTCAGCCGGCCAAAGGGGCGGGATGCGTAAGCCGGTGATCGGCCGGGTTCCCCTTTGTGTGATGCCAATCCTGCTGCCATAACCCTCGATCCGGTCTGATCTTAGACTGGGAATGAACTCCGTATGCCTAAGCCAACCGACGAAACAAACGGGCAGGCGGGCGTGCGGGATTTTTTAAAATTTTTTTGGAAAGAGTTTTGGCCACAAACTTGGTAGACGTGATCCTTGTATTTTTGTTGGCATGCACAAAAAAATTCAGCTAGTAACTCGAAGTAAACAAGATTTTGTGACCATTTGAAAAAAGTGTCCCCATTTCAAACACTTTAATGCCTACTGGTAGCAAACCTGTAAAATCTCAAATGCTCTTTAAGGGGGTGTGAGTTCTCGAGGTTTGATGAGGGATAAGGGGCCAATATAAGGGCCAAGTACCAGCACCCATCGCACATCATGTGCACACACACCCCCCCGCCCCCCGATGGTCGGAACCCCAATGCCGCCGGTCAGGTTCTCCGGCGATGCTCCGAAGATGGTGCCCCAACGAACAAAAATGCGGCACCAGCACATGCCTGAGCCTAGAATGTGCTACCGCATCCCACGGTCTAGTCTGATCTTAGACTGGGAATGAACTCCATATGCTTAGACTGGAAATGAACTCCGTATGCCTAAGTCAACCCACGAAACGAGCGTGCTGGCGCTCAGTCAGCCAGAGGGGCGGGATGCGCAAGGCGTTGATCGGCCGGGTCCTCCTCTACATGCTACCGATCCTGCTACCACAACCCTCAGTCTGGTCTGATCTGAGACTGGGAATGAACTCCGTATGCCTAAGCCAACCGATGAAACAACGGGCGGGCGGGCACTACCCCGGCCAGAGTGATAGGATGCGCAAGCCATGGATCCATAGGGTGGTAGGTGGGTTTAGGCACATCTTCATATTTATGCGTGCCAATGCCATTTTTATGGCTTGTAAATTGATACAATTGTCCCTTAAGCCTTCACGTGAAGTTTCATGGCAAGACGACTCCTTTTCTATTTTTCATGATTTTTGAAACTTTTTGCGGTTCGGGATTTTTTAAAATTTTTTCGAAAGGAGTTTTGGCCTAAAACTTGGCAGACATGATCCTTGTATTTTTCTTGGCTTGCACAAAAAAATTCAGCTAAAAACTCGAAGTGTACAAGATTTTGTGACCATTTGAAAAAAGTGTCCCTATTTCAGACACTTTAATGGCTACTGGCAGCAAACCTGTAAAATCTCAAATGCTCTTTAAGGGGGTGTGAGTTCTCAAGGTTTGATGAGGGATAGGGGGCCAATATAAGGGCCAAGTACCAGCACCCATCGCACATTATGTGCGCACACCCCCCGGCCCCCCCGATCGCTGAAACCCCAATGTCGTTAGTCAGGTTCTCCTGCGATGCTCCGGCGATGGTGCCCCGACGAAGAGAAATGCGACACAAGCACATGCTCGAGCCTAGCATGTGCTGCCGTAACCCTCGGTCCGGTCTGATCTTAGACTGGGAATGAACTCTGTATGCCTAAGCCAACCGACAAAATGAGCGGGCGGACAAGCGGGCACTACGTCGGCCAGAGAGACGGGATGCGCAAGCCGTGGACCGATAGGGCGATAGGTGGGTTTAGGCACATCTTCATATTTCTGCATGCCAATGCCATTTTTATGGCTTGTAAATTCATAAAATGGTCCCTTAAGCCCTTCACAGTGAAGTTCATGTCACGACGACTCATTTTCAATTTTCACAATTTTTGAAAACTTTTACGGTTCCAGATTTTTTAAAAATTTTTTGAAACGAGTTCTGGCCTATGCTTGGTAGATGTGATCCTTGTATTTTTGTGGCGTGCAACAAAAAAATTCAGCTAAAAACTCAAAGTGTACAAGATTTTGTGACATTTGAAAAAAGTGTCCACATTCCAGACACTTTAAATGGCTACTGCAACAAACTGTAAAATCTCAAAAGCTTTTAAGGGGGTGTGAGTTTCTGAGGTTTGATGAGGGATAGGGGGCCAATATTGAGGGCCAAGTACCAGCACCCATCTCACATTATGTGCGCACAACCCCCCCCGGGCCCCCCGATCGTCGGAACCCCAATGCTGCCGGCCAAGTTCTCCGACGATGGTGCCCCGACGAAGAAAAATACGGCACCAGCACATGCCCGAGCCCAGCATGTGCTGCCGTAACCCTCGGTCCGGTCCGATCTTATACTGGGAATGAACTCCGTATGCCTAGGTCAACCCACGAAACAAGCATGCGGGCGCTCAGCCAGCCAGAGGGGCGGGATGTGCAGGCCGGGGATCGACCGGGTCCCCCTCTACGTGCTGTCAATCCTGCTGCCGCAACCCTCACTTCAGTCCAATCTTAGACTAGGAATGAACTCCGTATGCCTAAGCTAACCGACGAAACGAGTTGGCAGGCGGACGGACGGGTACTACACCGGCCAGAGAGACGGGATGCGCAAGCCATGGATTGATAGGGTGGTAGGTGGGTTTAGGCACATCTTCATATCTCTGTGTGCCAATGCCATTTTTATGGCTTGTAAATTCGAACAATGGTCCCTTAAGCCTTCACGTGAAGTTTCATGGCAAGATGACTCGTTTTCTATTTTTCATGATTTTTGAAACTTTTTGCCGTTCAGGATTTTTAAAACTTTTTTCGAAAGACGTTTTGGCCCCAAACTTGGTAGACGTGATCCTTGTAGTTTTGTTGGCATGCACAAAACAATTCAGCTAAAAACTCGAAGTGTACAAGATTTTGTGACCAATTGAAAAAAGTGTCCCTATTTCAGACAATTTAATAGCTACTGGCAGCAAACCTGTAAAATCTCAAAAGCTCTTTAAGGGGGTGTGAGTTCTCGAGGTTTGATGAGAGATAGGGGCCAATATGAGAAACAAGTACCAGCACCCATCGACATTATGTGCGCGCGGCCCCCCCCGACCCCCCCGATCATCGGAACCCCAATGCCGCCGATCAAGTTTTCTGACGATGGTGCCCCGACGAAGAAAAATGCGGCACCAGCACATGCCCAAGCCCAGCATGTGCTGCCGCAACCCTCGGTCCGGTCCGATCTTACACTGGGAATGAACTCCGTATGCCTATGTCAACCCACGAAATGAGTGTGCGGGTGCTCAGCCGGCCAGAGGGGCGGGATGCGCAAGCCGAAGATCGGTCGGGTGCCCCTCTATGTGCTGCCAATCTTGCTGCCACAACCCTCGGTCCGGTCTGATTTTAGACTGGGAATGAACTTCGTATGCCTAAGCCAACCGACGAAACGAGCGTGCGGGCGGGCGGGCACTACGTCGGCCAGAGAGACGGGATGCGCAAGCCGTGGATCTATAGGGTGGTAGGTGGGTTTAGGCACATCTTCATATTTCTACGTGCCAATGCCATTTTTATTGCCTGTAAATTCAAACAATGGTCCCTTAAGCCTTCACGTGAAGTTTCATGGCAAAATCACTCGTTTTCTATTTTTCATGATTTTTGAAACTTTTTGTGGTTCGGGATTTTTTAAACTTTTTTCGGAAGACATTTTGGCCCCAAACTTGGTAGACATGATCCTTGTATTTTTGTTGGCATGCATAAAAAAATTCAGCTAAAAACTCGAAGTATACAAGATTTTGTGACCATTTGAAAAAAGTGTCCCCATTTCAGACATTTTAATGGCAACAAACCTGTAAAATCTCAAATGCTCTTTAAGGGGCCAATTTAAGTTCCAAGTACCAGCACCCATCGCACATCATTTGTGCGCACCTCCCGACCCCACCGATCCTCGTAACCCTAATGCCGCCAGTCAGGTTCTCCGGTGATGCTCTGGCGATGGTGCCCCGACAAAGAAAAATACGGCACCAGCACATGCGCGAGCCCAACATGAGCTGTCGCATCCCTCGGTCTGGTCCGATCTTAGACTGGGAATGAACTCCGTAGGCTTAAATTGGGAATGAACTCCGTATGCCTAAGTCAACCCACGAAACGAGCGTGCGGGCGCTCAGCCGGCCAGAGGGGCGGGATGCGCAAGCCGGGGATCGATCGGGTCCCCGTCTGCGTGCTGCTGATCCTGCTGCCGCAACCCGTGGTCCGGTCCGATCTTAGACTAGGAATGAACTCCATATGCCTAAGCCAACCGACAAAACGAGCGGGCGGGTGGGCGGGCACTATGTCGGCCAGGGAGACGGGATGTGCAAGCCGTGCATCGATAGGGTGGTAGGTAGGTTTAGACACATCTTCATATTTCTGTGTGCCAATGCCATTTTTACGGCTTGTAAATTCATACAATGGTCCCTTAATCCTTCACGTGAAGTTTCATGGCAAGACAACTCATTTTTTATTTTTCACGATTTTTGAAACTTTTTACGGTTCGGGATTTTTTAAAATTTTTTCGGGAGGATTTTTGGCCCTAAACTTGGTAAACATGATCCTTGTATTTTTGTTGGCATGCACAAAAACATTCAGCTAAAAACTCGAAGTGTACAAGATTTTGTGACCATTTGAAAAAAGTGTCCCCATTTCAGACACTTTAATGGCTACTGGCAGCAAACCTATAAGATCTCAAATGCTCTTTAAGGGGGTGTGAGTTCTTGAGGTTTGATGAGGGATAGGGGGCCAATATAAGGGCCAAGTCCCAGCACCCATCGCACATCATGTGCGCACACCCCTTCGGGCCCCCCGATCGCCGGAACCCCAATGCCACCGATCAGGTTCTCCGACGATGCTCCGGTGATGGTGCCCCGGTGAAGAAAAATACGGAACCAGCACATTCCCGAGCCTAGCATATGCTACAGCAACCCTCGGTCTGGTCTGATCTTAGACTAGGAATGAACTCCGTAAGCTTAGAATGGGAATGAACTCCGTATGCCTAAGTCAACCCACGAAACGAGCGTGCGGGCGCTCAGCCGGCCAGAAGGGCGGGATGCGCAAGTCCCTCTCTGGGTGCTGGCAATCCTGCTACCGCAACCCTTGGTCTGGTCCGATCTTAGACTGGAATGAGCTCTGCATGCCTAAGCCAACCGACGAAACGAGCGGGCGGGCGGGCGATCGGGCACTACGCCGGCCAGAGAGATGGGATGCGCAAGCTGTGGATCGATCGGGTGGTAGGTGGGTTTAGGCACATCTTCATATTTCTGCATGCCAATGCCATTTTTGTGGCTTGTAAATTCATACAATGGTCCCTTAAGCCTTCACGTGAAGTTTCATGGCAAGACGACTCGTTTTCTATTTTTCATGATTTTCAAAACTATTTGCTGTTCGGGATTTTTTAAAATATTTTTGAAAGGAGTTTTGGCCCCAAACTTGGTAGACGTGATCCTTGTATTTTTGTTGGCATGCAAAAAAAATTCAGCTAAAAACTCGAAGTGTACAAGATTTTGTGACCATTTGAGAAAAGTGTCCCCATTTGAGACACTTTAATGGCTACTGGCAGCAAACCTCTAAAATCTCAAATGCTCTTTGAAGGGGTGTGAGTTCTCGAGGTTTGCTAGGGGATAGGGGGCCAATATAAGGGCCAAGTACCAGCACCCATCGTACATCATGTGTGCACACCCCTCGGCCCCCCCAATCACCAGAACCCCAATGCCACCGGTCAGGTTCTCCAACGATGCTCCGACGATGGTGCCCTGGTGAAGAAAAATGCGACACCAGCACATGCCCGAGCCCAGCATGTGCTGCCACAACCCTCGGTCCGATCCGATCTTAGACTGGGAATGAACTCCGTATGCTTAGACTAGGAATAAACTCCGTATGCCTAAGTCAACCCATGAAACGAGCGTGCCGGTGCTCAGTCGGCCAGAGGGACGGGATGCGAAAGTCGGGGATCGACCGTGACCACTATGCGTGCTGCCAATCCTGCTGCCGCAACCTTTCATCCGGTTTGATCTTAGACTGGGAATGAACTCCATAAGCCTAAGCCAACCGACTAAACTAGCAGGCGGGCGGGTGGGCGGGCACTACGCAGACTAGAGAGACGAGATGCGTAAGCCGTGGATCGATAGGGTGGTAGGTGGGTTTAGGCACATCTTCATATTTGTGCATGCGAATGCCATTTTTATGGCTTGTATATTCACACAATGGTCCCTTAAGCCTTCACGTGAAGTTTCATGGCAAGACGACTCGTTTTCAATTTTTCATGATTTTTTAAACTTTTTGTGGTTCGGGATTTTTTAAAATTTTTTAGGAAGGATTTTTGGTCCCAAACTTGGTGGGTGTGATCCTTGTATTTTTTTCGGCAAGCACAAAAAAATTCAGCTAAAAACTCGAAGTGCACAAGATTTTGTGACCATTTGAAAAAAGTGTCCCCATTTTATACACTTTAATGGCTACTCGCAGCAATCCTGTAAAATCTCAAATGCTCTTTCAGGGGGTGTGAGTTCTCGAGGTTTGATGAGGGATAGGGGGCCAATATAAGGGCCAAGTACTAGAACCAATCACACATCATGTTGGCACCCCCTGGCACCCCCGATCGTCGGAACCCCAATGCAGCGGGTCAGGTTCTCCAGTGATGCTCCGACGATGGTGCCCCGACGAAGAAAAATGTGGCACCAGCACATGCCCAAGCCCAGCATGTGCTGTCGTAACCCTCGGTCCTGTCTAATCTTAGACTGGGAATGAACTCCGTATGCCTAAGTCAACCCACGAAACGAGCGTGCCGGCATTCAGCCGGCCAGAGTGGCGGGATGCGCAAGTCGGGGATCGACCGGGTCCCCCTCTGCGTGCTGCCGATCCTACTGCCGCAACCCTCGATCTGGTCCAATCTTACACTAGGAATGAACTCCGTAAGCCTAAGCCAACCGACGAAACAAGCGGGCGGGTGGGCGGGCAGGCACTACGCCGACTAGAGAGACGGGATGCGCAAGCCGTGGATCGATAGGGTGGTAGGTGGGTTTAGGCACATCTTCATATTTCTGCTTGCCAATGCCATTTTTATGGCTTGTAAATTCATACAATGGTCCCTTAAACCTTCACGTGAAGTTTCATGGCAAGACAACTCGTTTTCTATTTTTCACGATTTTTGAAACTTTTTACAGTTAGGGATTTTTTAAAATTTTTTCGGAAGGATTTTTGGGCCCAAACTTGGTAGACGTGATCCTTTTGTTTTTGTTGGCAAGCACAAAAAAATTAAGCTAAAAACTCGAAGTGTACAAGATTTTGTGACCATTTGAAAAAAGTGTCCCCATTTCAGACACTTTAATTGCTACTGGCAACAAACCTGTAAAATCTCAAATGCTCTTTAAGGGGGTGTGAGTTCTCAAGGTTTGATGAGAGATAGGGGCCCAATATAAGGGCCAAGTACCAGCACCCAATGCACATCATGTCCGCACACCCCCCCGATCGCCGGAACCCCAACGCCGTCCGTCAGGTTCTCCGGCGATGCTCTGGCGATGGTGCCCCAGCGAACAAAAATGCAGCACCAGCACATGCCCGAGCCCAGCATGTGCTACCATAACCCTCGGTCCGGTCCGATCTTAGACTGGGAATGAACTCCATGTGCTTAGACTGGGAATCAACTATGTATGCCTAAGTCAACCCATGAAACGAGCGTGCGGGCGCTCAGCCGGCCAGAGGGGCGGGATGCGCAAGCCAGGGATCGATCGGGTCCCACTCTACGTGCTGTCGATATTGCTGCCACAACCCTCTGTCCAGTTCGATCTTAGACTGGGAATTAACTCCGTATGCCTATGCCAACGATGAAACGAGTGGGCGGGCGAGCGGGCATTACGCCGGCCAGAGACAGGGGATGCGCAAGCCGTGGATCGATAGGGTGGTAGGTGGGTTTAGGCACATCTTCATATTTCTGCTTGCCAATGCCATTTTTATGGCTTGTAAATTCATACAATGGTCCCTTAAACCTTCACGTGAAGTTTCATGGCAAGATGACTCGTTTTCTATTTTTCATGATTTTTGAAACTTTTTACGGTTAGGGATTTTTTAAAATTTTTTCGGAAGGAGTTTTGGGCCCAAACTTGGTAGACGTGATCCTTTTGTTTTTGTTGGCAAGCACAAAAAAATTAAGCTAAAAACTCGAAGTGTACAAGATTTTGTGACCATTTGAAAAAAGTGTCCCCATTTCAGACACTTTAATTGCTACTGGCAACAAACCTGTAAAATCTCAAATGCTCTTTAAGGGGGTGCGAGTTCTCGAGGTTTGATGAGAGATAGGGGCCCAATATAAGGGCCAAGTACCAGCACCCAATGCACATCATGTCCGCACACCCCCCCGATCGTCGGAACCCCAACGCCGTCCGTTAGGTTCTCCGGCGATGCTCTGGCGATGGTGCCCCAGCGAACAAAAATGCAGCACCAGCACATGCCCGAGCCCAGCATGTGCTACCATAACCCTCGGTCCGGTCCGATCTTAGACTGGGAATGAACTCCATGTGCTTAGACTGGGAATCAACTATGTATGCCTAAGTCAACCCATGAAACGAGCGTGCGGGCGCTCAGCCGGCCAGAGGGGCGGGATGCGCAAGCCAGGGATCGATCGGGTCCCACTCTACGTGCTGTCGATATTGCTGCCACAACCCTCTGTCCAGTTCGATCTTAGACTGGGAATTAACTCCGTATGCCTATGCCAACGATGAAACGAGTGGGCGGGCGAGCGGGCATTACGCCGGCCAGAGACAGGGGATGCGCAAGCCGTGGATCGATAGGGTGGTAGGTGGGTTTAGGCACATCTTCATATTTCTTCATGCCAATGCCATTTTCATGGCTTGTAAATTCATACAATGGTCCCTTAAGCCTTCACGTGAAGTTTCATGGCAAGACGACTCGTTTTCTTTTTTTCACGATTTTCAAAACTTTTTGAGGCTCAAGATTTTTTAGAATTTTTTTGGAAAGTGTTTTGGGCCCAAACTTGGTAGACGTGATCCTTGTATTTTTGTTGGCATGCACAAAAAAATTCAGCTAAAAACTTGAAGTGTACAAGATTTTGTGACCATTTGAAAAAAATGTCCCCATTTTAGACACTTTAATGGCTACTGGTAGCAAACCTGTAAAATCTCAAATGCTCTTTAAGGGGGTGTGAGTTCTAGAGGTTTGATGAGAGATAGGGGGCCAATATAAGTGCCAAGTACCAGCACCCATCGCACATCATGTGCGCACACCCCCCCGGGCCCCCCGATCGCCGGAACCCCAATGCCGCCGGTCAGGTTCTCCGACGATGCTCTGGGATGGTGCCCCGACGAAGAAAAATGTGGCAGCAGCACATGCCCGAGCCCAGCATTTACTACCGCAACCCTCGATCCAGTCCAATCTTAGATTGGGAATGAACTCCATATGCTTACACTGGGAATGAACTCCGTATGCCTAAGTTAACGCACGAAAGGAGCGTGCGAGCGCTCAGTCGACCAGAAGGGCGGGATGCGTAAGTCGAGGATCGATCGGGTCCCCCTCTGCATGCTACCGATACTACTACCATAACTCTCGATCCGGTCTAACCTTAGACCGGGAATGAACTCCGTATGCCTAAGCCAACCGACGAAACGAGCGGACGGGCGGGCGGGCGGGCGAGTGGGCACTATGCCGACCAGAGAGACTGGATGCACAAGCCGTGGATCGATAGGGTTGTAGGTGGATTGAGGCACATCTTCATATTTCTGCATGCCAATGCCATTTTTATGGCTTGTAAATTCGCACAATGGTCCCTTAAGCCTTCATGTGAAGTTTCATGGCAAGACGACTCGTTTTCTATTTTTGATGATTTTCGAAACTTTTTGTTGTTAGAAATTTTTTAAAATTTTTTCGGAAGACGTTTTGGCCCCAAACTTGGTAGACGTGATCCTCATATTTTTTTTGGCATGCACAAAAAAATTCAACTAAAAACTCGAAGTGTACAAGATTTTGTGACCATTTGAAAAAAGTGTCCCCATTTCAGACACTTTAATGGCTACTGGCAACAAACCTGTAAAATCTCAAATGCTCTTTAAGGGGGTGTGAGTTCTCGAGGTTTGATGAGGGATAGGGGGCCAATATAAGGGCCAAGTACCGGCACCCATCGCACATCATGTACGCACAGCCCCCCCGGCCCTCCTGATCGTCGGAACCTCAATGCTGCCCGTCAGGTTCTCCTGTGACACTTCGATGATGGTGCACCGGCGAAGAAAAATGCGGCACCAGCACATGTCCGAGCCTAGCATGTGCTGCTACAACCCTCGATCCAGTCCGATCTTAGACTGGGAATGAACTCCGTATGCCTAAGTCAACCGACGAAACGAACGTACGGGCGCTCAGCCGGCCAGAGGGCGGGATGCGTAAGTCGAGACTAGGCCGGGTCCCCCTCTGTGTGTTGCCGATCCTGCTGCTGCAACCCTCGATCTGGTCCGATCTTAGACTGGGAATATCTCCGTATGCCTAAGCCAACCGACGAAACAAGCAGGCGAACGGGCGGGCCGCCACTACACCGACCAGAGAGACGGGATGCGAAGTCGTGGATCGATAGGGTGATAGGTGGGTTTAGGCACATCCTCATATTTCTGTGTGCCAATGCCATTTTTATGGCTTGTAAATTCATACAGTGGTCCCTTAAGCCTTCACGTGAAGTTTCATGGCAAGACAACTCATTTTCTATTTTTCACGATTTTGTGACCATTTGAAAAAAGTGTCCCCATTTTAGACACTTTAATGGCTACTGGTAGCAAACCTGTAAAATCTCAAATGCTCCTTAAGGGGGTGTGAGTTCTTGAGGTTTGATGAGGGATAGGGGGCCAATATAGGGGCCAATATAAGGGCCAAGTACCAGCACCCATCGCACATAATGTGCGCATACCCCCCCGCCCCCCGATCGCCGGAACCTCGATGCCGTCGGTCAGGTTCTCCAATGATGCTCCGACGATGGTGCCCCGACAAAAAAAAATATGGCACCAGAACATGCCCAAGCCTAGCATGTGCTGTCGTAACCCTCGATCCGGTCTGATCTTTGACTGGGAATGAACTCTGTATGCTTAGACTGGGAATGAACTCCGTATGCTTAAGTCAACCCACGAAACGAGCGCGCGGGCGCTCAGCCGACTAGAGGGGCGGGATGCACAAGTCGGGGATTGGCCGGGTCCCCCTCTGTGTGTTGCCGATCCTACTGCCGTAACCCTTGGTTTGGTCCAATCTTAGACTGGGAATGAACTTCGTATGCCTAAGCCAACCGATGAAACAAACGGGCGGGCGGGCACTACGTCGGCCAGAGAGACGGGATGCGCATGCCGTGGATCGATAGGGTGGTAGGTGGGTTTAGGCACATCTTCATATTTCTACGTGCCAATGCCATTTTTAAGGCTTGTAAATTCATACAATGGTCCATTAAGCCTTCACGTGAAGTTTAATGGCAAGACGACTCGTTTTCTATTTTTCACAATTTTTGAAACATTTTACGGTTTGGGATTTTTTAAAATTTTTTTGAAAGGATTTTTGTCCCCAAACTTTGTAGACGTCATTCTTGCATTTTTGTTGATGTGCATAAAAAAATTCAGCTAAAAACTCGAAGTGTACAAGATTTTGTGACCGTTTGAAAAAAGTGTCCCCATTTCAGACACTTTAATGGCTACTGGCAGCAAACCTGTAAAATCTCAAATGCTCTTTAAGGGGTGTGAGTTCTCGAGGTTTGATGAGGGATAGGGGGCCAATATAAGGGCCAAGTACCAGCACCCATCGCCCATCATGTGCGCACATCCCCCGGCCCCCTCGATCGCCGAAACCTTAATGCCGCCGGTCAGGTTCTCCGACGATGCTCCAGGGATGGTGCCCCGACGAAGAAAAATACGGCACCAGCACATGCCCAAGCCCAGCATGTGCTGTCGTAAACCTCTATCCGGTCTGATCTTAGACTGGGAATGAACTCCATATGCTTAGACTGGGAATGAACTCCGTATGCCTAAGTCAACTGACGAAATGAGCGTGCAGGCACTCAACCAGCCAAAGGGGCGGGATGCGCAAGCCGGGGATCGGCCGGGTCACCCTCTGCGTGCTACCGATCCTGCTGCTGCAACCCTCAGTTTGGTCCAATCTTAGACTGGGAATGAACTCCGTATGCCTAAGCCAACAGACGAAACGAACGGGCGGGCGGGCGTGTGGGCACTATGCCGACTAGAGAGACAGGATGCGCAAGCCGTGGATCGATAGGGTGGTAGGTGGGTTTAGGCACATCTTCATATTTTTGCATGCCAATGCCATTTTTATGGCTTCTAGATTCATACAATGGTCCCTTAAGCCTTCACGTGAAGTTTTAATGGCAAGACGACTCGTTTTCTATTTTTCATGATTTTTAAAACTTTTTGCAGTTCGGGGTTTTTTAAAATTTTTTCGAAAGGAGTTTTGGGCCCCAACTTAGACGTGATCCTTGTATTTTTGTTGGCATGCACAAAAAAATTCATTTAAAAACTTGAAGTGTGCAAGATTTTGTGACCATTTGAAAAAAGTGTCCCCATTTCAGACACTTTTATGGCTACTAGCAGCAAACCTGTAAAATCTCAAATGCTCTTTAAGGGGGTGTGAGTTCGTGAGGTTTGATGAGGGATAGGGGGCCAATATAAGGGCGAAGTACCAGCACCCATCCCACATCATGTACGCACACCCCCCGGCCCCTCTGATCGCCGAAACCTCAATGCTGCCGGTCAGGTTTTCTGGCGATGCTCCCGTGATGGTGCCTCGGCGAAGAAAAATGCGGCACCAGCACATGCTTGAGTCTAGCATGTGCTGCCATAAACCTCTGTCCGGTCTGATCTTAGACTGGGAATGAACTCGATATGCTTAGACTGGGAATGAACTCCGTATGCCTAAGCCAACCGACGAAACAAGCGGGCGGGCGGGCACTACGCCGGCCAGAGAGACGGGTGCACAAGCCATGGATCGATAGGGTGGTAGGTGGGTGTAGGCACATCTTTATATTTCTGCATGCCAATGCCATTTTTATGGCTTCTAAATTCATACAATGGTCCCTTAAGCCTTCACATGAAGTTTCATGGCAAGACGACTAATTTTCTATTTTTCATGATTTGCGAAACTTTTGCGGTTCGGGTTTTCTTAAAAATATTTTTGGAAGGAGTTTTCACCCCAAAGTTTGTAGACGTGATCCTTGTATATTTTTTGGCATGCACAAAACAATTCAGCTAAAAATCGAAGTGTACAAGATTTTGTGTCCATTTGAAAAAAGTGTCCCCATTTCATTACTTTAATGGCTACTGGCAGCAAACCTGTAAAATCTCAAATGCTCTTCAAGGGGGTGTGAGTTCTCAAGGTTTGATGAGGGATAGGGGGCCAATATAAGGGCCAAGTGCCAGCACCCATCGCACATCATGGGCGCACACCCCCCCGCCCCCCCCGATCGTCGGAACCCCAACGCCGCCGGTCAGGTTCTCCGACGATGCTCCAGGATGGTGCCTAGACGAAGAAAAATGCGGTAGCAGCACATGCCTGAGCCTAGCATGTGCTGTCGTAACCCTCGATCCAGTGCGATCTTAGACTGGGAATGAATTCCATATGCTTACACTAGGAAACAACTCCGTATACCTAAGTCAACCCACGGAACGAGCGTGCGAGCGCTCAGCCGGCCAGAGGGGCAGGATGCTAAGCCGAGGATCGGTCGGGTCCCTCTTTACGTGCTGTCAATACTGCTACCGTAACCCTCGGTCCAGTCTGACCTTAGAATGGGAATGAACTTCGTATGCCTAAGCCAACCGACGAAACAAGCGGGCGGGCGGACGGGCGGGCACTACGTCGGCCAGAGAGACGGGATGCGTAAGTCGTGGATCGATAGGGTTGTAGGTGGGTTTAGCCACATCTTCATATTTCTACATGCCAATGCCATTTTTATGGCATGTAAATTCACACAATGGTCCCTTAAGCCTTCACGTGAAGTTTCATGGCAAGACGATGCGTTTTCTATTTTTGACGATTTTTGAAACTTTTTGTTGTTCGAGATTTTTTAAAATTTTTTCAGAAGGAATTTTGGCCCCAAACTTGGTAGACGTGATCCTCATATTTTTTTTGGCATGCACAAAAAAATTCGGCTAAAAACTCGAAGTGTACAAGATTTTGTGACCATTTGAAAAAAGTGTCCCCATTTCAGACATTTTAATGGCTACTGGCAGCAAACCTGTAAAATCTCAAATGCTCTTTAAGGGTGTGTGAGTTCTCGAGGTTTGATGAGGGATAGGGGGCCAATATAAGGGCCAAGTACCAGCACCCATCACATATCATGTGCGCACACCCCCCCCCGGCCCCCCCGATCGCCGAAACCTCAATGCCGTCGGTCAAGTTCTCCGGCGATGCTCCCGCGATGGTGCCTTGGCGAAGAAAAATGCAGCACCAGCACATGCCTGAGCCCAGCATGTGCTATCGTAAACCTCTGTCTGGTCCGATCTTAGACTGGGAATGAACTCCATATGCTTAGACTGGGAATAAACTCTGTATGCCTAAGTCAACCGACGAAATGAGCGTACGGGCGCTCAGTCGACCAGAGGGGCGGGATGCGTAAGCCGGGGATCGGCCGGGTCACCCTCTGCATGCTGCTGATCCTGCTGCCACAACCCTCAGTCCGGTCCAATCTTAGACTGGGAATGAACTCCGTATGCCTAAGCCAACTGACGAAACGAGCAGACGGGCGGGCACTACGCCGGCCAGAGAAACGGGATGCACAAGCCGTGGATCGATAGGGTGGTAGGTGGGTTTAGGCACATCTTCATATTTCTGCATGCCAATGCCATTTTTATGGCTTCTAAATTCATACAATGGTCCCTTAAGCCTTCACGTGAAGTTTCATGGCAAGACGACTCGTTCTCTATTTTTCACGATTTTCGAAACTTTTTTCGGTTCGAAGTTTTTTAAAATTTTTTCGAAAGGAGTTTTGGCCCCAAACTTAAACGTGAGCCTTGTATTTTTGTTGGCATGCCTAAAAAAATTCATTTAAAAACTCGAAGTGTACAAGATTTGTGACCATTTGAAAAAAGTGTCCCCATTTCAGACGCTATAATGGCTGTTGGCAGCAAACCTGTAAAATCTCAAATGCTCTTTAAGGGGGTGTGAGTTCTCGAGGTTTGATGAGGGATAGGGGGCCAATATAAGGGCGAAGTACCAGCACCCATCGCACATCATGTGCGCACACCCCCCAGCCCCCCGATCGCCAAAACCTTAATGCCGTCGGTCAGGTTCTCCGGTGATGCTCTCGTGATGGTGCCACGACGAAGAAAAATGTGGCACCAGCACATGCCCGAGTCCAGCATGTGCTGCCGTAAACCTTTATCTGGTCTGATCTTAGACTGGGAATGAACTCCATATGCTTAGACTGGGAATGAACTCCGTATGCCTAAGTCAACCGACGAAATGAGCATGCGGGCGCTCAGCCGGCTAGAGGGGCAGGATGCACAAGCCAACGATCGGTTGGGTCACCCTTTGCGTGCTGCCGATCCTGCCCCGACGAAGAAAAATGTGGCACCAGCACATGCCCGAGTCCAACATGTGCTACCGTAAACCTCTGTCCGGTCCGATCTTAGATTGGGAATGAACTCCATATGCTTAGACTGGGAATGAACTCCGTATGCCTAAGTCAACAGACGAAATGGGTGTGCAGGCGCTCAGCCGGTCAGAGGGGCGAGATGCGCAAGTCGGGGATCGACCGGGTCACCCTCTGCGTGCTGTAGATCCTACTGCCGCAACCGTCAGTCTGGTCCAATCTTAGACTGGGAATGAACTCCATATGCCTAAGCCAACCGACGAAACGAGTGGACGGGGGGCCGGGCGGGCGGGCACTACGTCGGCCAGAGAGACGGGATGCGCAAGCTGTGGATCGATAGGGTGGTAGGTGGGTTTAGGCACATCTTCATATTTCTGCATGCCAATGCCATTTTTATGGCTTCTAAATTCATACAATGGTCCCTTAGGCCTTCACGTGAAGTTTCATGGCAAGACGACTCGTTTTCTATTTTTCACGATTTTCAAAACTTTTTGTGGTTTGGGATTTTTAAATTTTTTTGGAAGGAGTATTGGCCCCAAACTTAGACATGATCCTTGTATTTTTGTTGGCATGCACAAAAAAATTCATTTAAAAACTCGAAGTGTACAAGATTTTGTGACCATTTGAAAAAAGTGTCCCCATTTCAGACACTTTAATGGCTACTGGCAGCAAACCTGTAAAATCTCAAATGCTCTTTAAGGGGTGTGAGTTTTCGAGGTTTGATGAGGGATAGGGGGCCAATATAAGGGCCAAGTACCGGCACCCATCGCACATCATGTGTGGACACCCCCCGGCCCCCCGATCATCGAAACCTCAATGTCGTCGGTCAGGTTCTCCGGTGATGCTCCCGCGATGCTGCCCCGACAAAGAAAAATGCGGCACTAGCACATGCTCAAGCCCAGCATGTGCTGTCGTAACCCTCTGTCCGGTCCGATCTTAGATTGGGAATGAACTCCATATGCTTAAACTGGGAATGAACTCCGTATGCCTAAGTCAACCGACGAAATGAGCGTGGGCGCTCAGCCGGCCAGAGGGGCGGGATACGCAAGCCGGGGATCGGCCGTGTCACCCTTTGCATGCTGCCGATCCTGCGTACTGCTGTAACCCTCGGTTCGGTCCGATCTTAGACTGGGAATGAACTCCGTATGCCTAAGCCAATCGACAAAATGAGCGGGCAGGCGGGCACTACACCCGCCAGAGAGACGGGATGCGCAAGCCGTGGATCGATAGGGTGGTAGGTGGGTTTAGGCACATCTTCATATTTCTGCATGCCAATGCCATTTTTATGGCTTCTAAATTCATACAATGGCCCTTAAGCCTTCACGTGAAGTTTCATGGCAAGACGACTCATTTTCTATTTTTCACAATTTTTGAAACTTTTTACGGTTTGGGAATTTTTAAAATTTCTTCGGATGGACTTTTGGCCCCAAACTTGGTAGACGTGATCCTTGTATTTTTGTTGGCATGCACAAAAAAATTCAGCTAAAAACTCGAAGTGTACAAGATTTTGTGACCTTTTGAAAAAAGTGTCCCCATTTTAGATACTTTAATGGCTACTAGCAGGAAACCTGTACAATCTCAAATGCTCTTCACGGGGGTGTGAGTTCTCGAGGTTTGGTGAGGGATAGGGGGCCAATATAAGGGCCAAGTACTAGCACCCATCGTACATTATGTGCATACACCCCCCGGCAACCCCGATCACCGGAACCTAAATGCTGTCGGTCAGGTTCTCCGACGATGCTTCGGTGATGGTGCCCCGGTGAAGAAAAATGCGGCACCAGCATATGTTCGAGCCTAGCATGTGCTGCCGTAACCCTCGATCTGGTCGGATCTTAGACTGGGAATGAACTCCGTATGCTTAGATTGGGAATGAACTCTGTATGTCTAAGTCAACCCACGAAACGAGCGTGCAGGCGCTCAGCCGGCCAGAGGGGCGGGATGTGCAAAACGGGGATCGGCCGGGGCCCCCTCTGCATGCTATCGATCTTGCTGTCGGAACCCTCAATTCGGTCTGATCTTAGACTGGGAATGAACTTCGTATGCCTAAGCCAACCGACAAAACGAGCGAGCGAGCGGACAGGCGGGCTGGCACTACACCGGCCAAAAAGATGGGATGCGCAAGCCGTGGATCGATAGGGTGGTAGGTGGGTTTAGGCACATCTTTAAATTTCTGTGTGCCAATGTCATTTTTATGGCTTGTAAATTCATACAATGGTCCCTTAAGCCTTCACGTGAAGTTTCATGGCAAGACGACTCGTTTTCTATTTTTCACGATTTTCAAAACTTTTTGCAATTTAGGATTTTTTTAAATTTTTTCGAAAGGAGTTTTGGCCCCAAACTTGGTAGACATGATCCTTGTATTTTTGTTGGCGTGCATAAAAAAATTTAGCTAAAAACTCGAAGTGTACAAGATTTTGGGACCATTTGAAAAAAGTGTCCCCATTTCAAACACTTTAATGGCTACTGGAAGCAAACCTGTAAAATCTCAAATGCTCTTTATGGGGGTGTGAGTTCTTGAGGTTTGATGAGGGAAAGGGGGCCAATATAAGGGCCAAGTACCAGCACCCATCGCAAATCATATGCGCACACCCCCTGCCCCTCCGATCGTCGAAACCCCAATGCCGCCGATCAGGTTCTCTGGCGATGCTCTGACAATGGTACCCCGACGAAGAAAAAAGTGGCACAACACATGCCTGGGCCCAGCATGTGCTGCCACAACCCTCGGGCCAGTCCGATCTTAGAGTGGGAATGAACTCCGTATGCCTAAGTCAACCCACGAAATGAGCTTGCGGGTGCTCAGCCGGCCAGAGGGGTGGGATGCACAAGCCGGGGATCGGCCAGGTCCCCCTCTGTGCTATCGATCCTTCTGCCGCAACCCTTGGTCTGGTCCGATCTTAGACTGGGAATGAACTCCATACGCCTAAGCCGACCAACGAAACGAGAGGGCGGGCGGGCGGGCACTACGCCGGCCAGAGAGACGGGATGCGTAAGCCGTGGATCGATAGGGTGGTAGGTGGGTTTAGGCACATCTTCATATTTCTGCGTGCCAATGCCATTTTTTTGGCTTGAAAATTCATACAATGGTCCCTTAAGCCTTCACGTGAAGTTTCATGGCAAGACGACTCGTTTTCTATTTTTCACGATTTTCAAAACTTTTTGCAGTTTAGGATTTTTTTAAATTTTTTCGAAAGGAGTTTTGGCCCCAAACTTGGTAGACATGATCCTTGTATTTTTGTTGGTGTGCACAAAAAAATTTAGCTAAAAACTTGAAGTGTACAAGATTTTGCGACCATTTGAAAAAAATGTCCCCATTTTAGACATTTTAATGCCTACTGGCAGCAAACCTGTAAAATCTCAAATGCTCTTTAAGGGGGTGTAAGTTCTAGAGGTTTGATGAGGGATAGGGGGCCAATATAAGGGCCAAATACCAGCACCCATCGCACATCATGTGCGCACACCCCCCCCGGCCCCCTCGTTCACCGAAACCCCGATGCCGTCGGTCAGGTTCTCTGGTGATGCTCCGACGATGGTGCCCCGACGAAGAAAAATACGGCACCAGCACATGCCCTAGCCCAGCATGTGCTTTCGCAACCCTCAGTCCGGTCTAATCTTAGACTGGGAATGAACTCTGTATGCTTAGACTGGGAATGAACTCCGTATGCCAAAGTCAACCCACGAAACGAACGTGCGGCGCTCAGCCGGCCAGAGGGGCGGGGATCGGTCGGGTCCCCCCTGCGTGCTGTCGATCCTGGTGCCATAACCCTCAGTCTAGTCTGATCTTAGACTGGGAATGAACTCTGTATGCCTAAACCAACCGACGAAATGAGCGGACGGGCGGGCAGGCACTACGCCAGCCAGAGAGATGGGATGCGCAAGCCGTGGATCGATAGGTGGTAGGTGGAATTAGGCACATCTTCATATTTCTACGTGCCAATGCCATTTTTATGGCCTATAAACTCATACAATGGTCCCTTAAGCCTTCACGTGAAGTTTCATGGCAAGACGACTCATTTTCTATTTTTCATGATTGTCGAAACTTTTTGCGGTTCGGGATTTTTTAAAAATTTTTCAGAAAGTTTTTTGGCCCTAAACTAGGTAGATGTGATCCTTGTATTTTTTTTGGCATGCACAAAAAAATTCAGCTAAAAACTCGAAGTGTACAAGATTTTGTGACCATTTGAAAAAAATGTCCCCATTTCAAACACTTTAATGGCTACTGGCAGCAAACCTGTAAAATCTCAAATGTTGTTTAAGGTGGTGTCAATTCTCGAGGTTTGATGAGGGATAGGGGGCCAATATAAGGGGCAAGTGCCAGCACCCATCGTACATCATGTTCGCACACCCCCCGGCCCCCTAATCGCCGGATCCCCAATGCCGTCGGTCACGTTCTCCGATGATGCTCCGGTGATGGTACCCCGACGAAGAAAAATACTGCAATAGCACATGCCCGAGCCCAGCATGTGCTTTCGTAACCCTCGGTCTAGTCTGATCTTAGGCTAGGAATGAACTCTATATGCTTAGACTGGGAATGAACTCCGTATGCCTAAGTCAACCCACGAAATGAGCGTGCGGTGCTCAGCCGGCCAGAGAGGCGAGGATCGGTTGGGTCCCCCTCTGCGTGCTACTGATCCTGCTACCGTAACCATTAGTCTGGTCTGATCTTAGACTGTGAATGAACTCCATACGGCTGAGCCAATCAATGAAACGAGCGGGCAGGTGGGCGGGCACTACCCCGGCCAGAGAGACGGGATGCGCAAGCCGTGGATCGATAGGGTGGTAGGTGGGTTTAGGCACATCTTCATATTTCTGTGTGCCATTGCCATTTTTATGGCTTGTAAGTTCATACAATGGTCCCTTAAGCCTTCACGTGAAGTTTCATGGCAAGACGACTCGTTTTCTATTTTTCATGATTTTTGAAACTTTTTGCGGTTCGAGATTTTTTAAAATTTTTCCAGAAGGAGTTTTTGTCCCAAACTTGGTAGACGTGATCCTTGTATTTTTGTTGGCATGCACAAAAACATTCAGCTAAAAAATCGAAGTGTACAAGATTTTGTGACCATTTCAAAAAAGTGTCCCCATTTTAGACACTTTAATGGCTACTGGCAGCAAACCTGTAAAATCTCAAATGCTCTTTAAGGGGGTGTGAGTTCTCGAGGTTTTATGAGGGATAGGGGGCCAATATAAGGGCCAAGTACCAGCACCCATCGCACATCATGTGCGCACACCCCCTCCAGCCACACCGATCGTCGGAACCCCAATGCCGTCGGTCAGGTTCTCCGACGATGCACCGACGATGGTGCCCCGTCGGAGAAAAATGTGGCACCAGAACAAGCCCGAGCCAAGCATGTGCTGTCGTAACCCTCGGTCTCGTCCAATCTTAGACTAAGAATGAACTTCGTGTGCTTGGACTGGGAATGAACTTCGTATGCCTAAGTCAACCCCTGAAACGAGCGTACGGGCACTCAGCCAGCCAGAGGGGCGAGATGCGCAAGCTTGGGATCGGTCGGGTCCCTCACTACCTGCTATCGATCTTACTGCCGCAACCCTCGATCTGCTCCAATCTTAGACTAGGAATGAACTCCCTATGCCTAAGCCAACCGATGAAACGAGCGGGCGAGCGGGCCGACAGGCACAATGTTGGCCAGAGAGACGGGATGCACAAGTCGTGGCACAAGTTTCATGGCAAGATGACTCATTTCAAATTTTTTACGATTTTCAAAACTTTTTGCGATTCAGGATTTTTTCAAATTTTTTCGAAAGGAGTTTTGGCCCCAAACTTGGTAGACGTGATCCTTGTATTTTTGTTGGCATGCACAAAAACATTCAGCTAAAAACTCGAAGTGTACAACTTTTGTAACCATTTGAAAAAAGTGTCCCCATTTCAGACACTTTAATGGCAACTGGCAACAAACCTGTAAAATCTCAAATGCTCTTTAAGGGGGTGTGAGTTCTTGAGGTTTGATGAGGTATAGGGGGCCAATATAAGGGCCAAGTATCAGCACCCATCGCACATCATGTGCGCACACCCCCCCGACCCCCCCGATCGTTGAAACCCCAATGCCGCCGGTCAGGTTCTCCAGCGATGCTCCAGTAATGGTGCCTCGACGAAGAAAAATGCGGCACCAGCACATGCCAGAGCCAAGCATGTGCTGCTGTAACCCTTGGTTCGGTCCGATCTTAGTCTGGGAATGAACTCCATATGCTTAGACTGGGATTGAACTCCGTATGCCTAAGCCAACCCACGAAACGAGCGTGCGGGCGTTTAGCCGGCCATAGGGGTGGGATGCACAAGTTGGGGATCGATTAGGTCACCCTCTGCGTGCTACCGATCCTGTTGCCGTAACCATCGGTCTGATCCGATCTTAGACTGGGAATGAACTCCGTATGCCTAAGCCAACCGACGAAACGAGCAGCGGGGTGGGCGGGCGGGCACTACGTCGGCCAGAGAGACGGGATGCGCAAGCCGTGGATCGATAGGGTGGTAGATGGGTTTAGGCACATCTTCATATTTCTGTGTGCCAATGCCATTTTTATGGCTTGTAAATTCATACAATGGTCCCTTAAGCCTTCACGTTAAGTTTCATGGCAAGACGGCTCGTTTTCTAGTTTTCACGATTTTTGAAACCTTTTGTGGTTTGGGATTTTTTAAAATTTTTTCGAATAGAGTTTTGGCCCCAAACTTAATAGACGTGATCCTTGTATTTTTTTTGGCAAGCACAAAAAAATTCAGCTAAAAACTCGAAGTGTACAAGATTTTGCGACCATTTGAAAAAAGTGTCCCCATTTCAGACACTTTAATGGCTACTGGCAGCAAACCTGTAAAATCTCAAATTCTCTTTAAGGGGGTGTGAGTTCTCACAGTTTGATGTGGGATAGGGGGCCAATATAAGGGCCAAGTACCAGCACCCATCGCTCATCATGTTCGCAAACCCCCCCGACCCCCCGATCGTCGGAACCCCAATTCCGTCGGTCAGGTTCTCCGATGATGGTGCCCCGGTGAAGAAAAATGCGGCACCAGCACATGCCCGAGCCCAGCATGTGCTGCCGCAACCCTCGATCCGCTCCGATCTTAGATTGGGAATGAACTCCGTATGCCCAAGTCAAATTACAAAACAAGCGTGCGAGCGCTCAGTCGGCCAGTGGGGTGAGATGCGTAAGTAGGGTATCGACCCAGTCCCCCTCTGTGTGCTGCCGATCCTACTGTCGCAACCCTCGGTCCGGTCCGATCTTAGACTAGGAATGAACTCCATATTCGTAAGCCAACTGACGAAACAAATAGGTGGGAGGGCACTACACCGACTAGAGAGACGGGATGTACAAGCCGTGGATCGATAGGGTGGTAGGTGGGTTTAGGCACCTCTTCATATTTCTGCATGCCAATGGCATTTTTATGGCTTGTAAATTCATACAATGGTCCCTTAAGCCTTCACGTGAAGTTTCATGGCAAGACGACTCATTTTTTATTTTTCATGATTTTTAAAACTTTTTGCGGTTTGGGATTTTTTTAAATTTTTTCGGAATGATTTTTGGTGCCAAACTTGGTAGGCATGATCCTTATATTTTTGTTGGCATGCACAAAAAAATTCAGCTAAAAACTAGAAGTGTACAAGATTTTGTGACCATTTGAAAAGAGTGTCCCCATCTCAGACACTTTAATGGCTACTGGTAGTAAACCTGTAAAATCTCAAATGCTCTTTAAGTGGGTGCGAGTTCTCGCGGTTTGATGTGGGATAGGGGGCCAATATAAGGGCCAAGTACCAGCACCCATCGCTCATCATGTGCGCACAACCCCCCGGACCCCCTATCGTCGGAAGCCTAATTCCGTCGGTCAGGTTCTCCGGCGATGGTGCCCCAATGAAAAAAAATGTGGCACCAGCACATGCCCGATCCCAGCATGTGCTGTCGCAACCCTCCGTCCAGTCTGATCTTAAATTGGGAATGAACTCTTTGTGCTTAGATTGGGAATGAACTCCGTATGCCCAATTCAAATTATGAAACGAGCGTGCGAGCACTTAGCCGGCCAGTGGGGTGAGATGCGTAAGCCAGGGATCGGCCGGGTCCCCCTCTGCGTGCTGCCGATCCTACTGCCGCAACCCTCAGTCTGGTCTGATCTTAGACTAGGAATGAACTCTATATACCTAAGCCAACCGATGAAACGAACGGGCGGGCGGCGGGCGGGCACTATGCCGACCAGAGAGACGGGATGCGCAAGCCGTGGATCGATAGGGTGGTAGGTGGGTTTAGGCACATCTTCAAATTTCAGCGTGCCAATGGCATTTTTATGGCTTGTAAATTCATACAATGGTCCCTTAAGCCTTCACGTGAAGTTTCATGGCAAGACGACTCATTTTTTCTTTTTCATGATTTTTAAAACTTTTTGCGGTTTGGGATTTTTTTAAATTTTTTCGGAATGATTTTTGGCGCCAAACTTAGTAGGTATGATCCTTGTATTTTTGTTGGCATGCACAAAAAAATTCGGCTAAAAACTCGAAGTGTACAAGACTTTGAGACCATTTGAAAAGAGTGTCCCCATTTCGGACACTTTAATGGCTACTGGTAGCAAACCTGTAAAATCTCAAATGCTCTTTAAGTGGGTGTGAGTTCTTGCGGTTTGATGAGGGATAGGGGGCCAATATAAGGGCCAAGTACCAGCACCCATCGCTCATCATATGCGCACACCCCCCGGCCCCCCCGATCGTCGGAACCCCAAATCCGTCGGTCAGGTTCTCCGACGATGGTGCCCCGGCGATTTACCCCGACAAAGAAAAAAATGGTACCAGCACATGCCCGAGCCCAGCATGTGCTGCCGAAACCCTCAGTCCAGTCTGATCTTAGATTGGGAATGAACTCTGTATGCTTAGATTGGGAATGAACTCCGTATGCCCAATTCAAATTATGGAACGAGCGTGCGAGCGCTCAACCGGCCAGTGGCGTGAGATGCGTAAGCCAGGGATCGGCCGAGTCCCCCTCTGCATGCTGCTGATCCTACTGCCGTAACCCTTGGTCTGGCCCGATCTTAGACTGGGAATGAACTCCGTATGCCTAAGCCAACTGACGAAACGAACGGGCGGGCGGGCGGGCACTACGTCGGCCAGAGAGACGGGATGCGCAAGCCGTGGATCGATAGGGTGGTAGGTGGGTTTAGGCACATCTTCATATTTCTGCATGCCAATGGCATTTTTATGGCTTGTAAATTCATACAATGGTCCCTTAAGCCTTCACGTGAAGTTTCATGGCAAGACGACTCATTTTTTATTTTTCATGATTTTTGAAACTTTTTGCGGTTTGGGATTTTTTAAAATTTTTTCGGAAGGATTTTTGGCCCAAAACTTGGTAGACATGATCCTTCTATTTTTGTTGGCATGGACAAAAAAATTCAGCTAAAAAACCAAAGTGTACAAGATTTTGTGACCATTTGAAAAGAGTGTCCCCATTTCAGACACTTTAATGGCTACTGGCAGTAAACTTGTAAAATCTCAAATGCTCTTTAAGGGGGTGTGAATTGTTAAGGTTTGATGAGGGATAGAGGGCCAATATAAGTGCCAAGTACCAGCACCCATCGCACATCATGTGCGCACACCCCCCGGCCCCCCAATCGTCGGAACCCCAATGCCGTCGGTCAGGTTCTCTGGCGATAGTGCCTCGACGAAGAAAAATGCATCGCCAGCACATGCCCGAGCCCAGCATGTGCTATCGTAACCCTCGGTCCGGTCCGATCTTACACTGGGAATGAACTCTGTATGCCTAGACTGTGAATGAACTCCGTATGCCTAAGTCAATCCACGAAACGAGCGTGCGGGCACTCAGCCGGCCAGTGGGGTGAGATGCATAAGCCGGGGATCGATCGGGTCCCCCTCTACTTGCTGCCGATCCTACTGCTGCAACCCTCGGTCTGATCCAATCTTAGACTGGGAATGAACTTCGTATGCCTAAGCCAACCGACAAAACAAGCGGAAGGGCACTACGTCGACCAGAGAGATGGGATGCGCAAGCCGTGGATCGATAGGGCGGTAGGTGGGTTTAGGCACATCTTTATATTTCTGCATGCCAATGCCATTTTTATGGCTTGTAAATTCATACAATGGTCCCTTAAGCCTTCAAATGAAGTTTCATGGCAAGACAACTCATTTTCTATTTTTCATGATTTTTGAAACCTTTTACTGTTCAGGATTTTTTAAAATTTTTTCAGAAGGAGTTTTGGCCCCAAACTTGGTAGACGTGATCCTTGTATTTTTGTTGGTATGCACAAAAAAATTCAGCTAAAAACTCGAAGTGTACAAGATTTTGTGACCATTTGAAAAACGTGTCCCCATTTCAAACACTTTATTGGCTACAGGCAGCAAACCTGTAAAATCTCAAATGCTCTTTAAGGGGGTGTGAGTTCCCGAGGTTTAATTAGGGATAGGGGGCCAATATAAGGGCCAAGTACCAGCACCCATCGCTCATCATGTGCACACACCCCCCGGCCCCCCCGATCGTCGGAACCCCAATTTCGTCGGTCAGGTTCTCAGCGATGGTGCCCCGACAAAGAAAAATGTGGCACCAGCACATGCCCGAGCCCAGCATGTGCTGCCATAACCCTCGTGCAGTCCGATCTTAGATTGGGAATGAACTCTGTATGCTAAGATTGGGAATGAACTCCGTATGCCCAATTCAAATTACGAAACGAGTGTGTGAGCGCTCAGCCGGCCAGTGGGGTGAGATGCGTAAGCCAGGGATCGGCCGGGTCCCCCTTTGCACGCTGCCGATCCTACTGTCGCAACCCTCGGTCTGGTTCGATCTTAGACTACGAATGAACTCCGTATGCCTAAGCCAACCGACGAAACGAGCGGGCGGGCGGGCGGGCACTATGCCCGCCAGAGAGACGGGATGCGCAAGCCGTGGATCGATAGGGTGGTAGGTGGGTTTAGGCACATCTTCATATTTCTGCGTGCCAATGCCACTTTTATGGCTTGTAAATTCATACAATGGTCCCTTAAGCCTTCACGTGAAGTTTCATGGCAAGACGATTCATTTTTTATTTTTCTTGATTTTTTGAAACTTTCTACGGTTTGGGATTTTTTAAAATTTTTTCGGAAGGATTTTTGGCCCCAAACTTGGTAGACATGAACCTTGTATTTTTGTTGGCATGGACAAAAAAATTCAGCTAAAAAATCGAAGTGTACAAGATTTTGTGACCATTTGAACAGAGTGTCCCCATTTCAGACACTTTAATGGCTACTGGCAGCAAACCTGTAAAATCTCAAATGCTCTTTAAGGGGGTGTGAGTTCTCAAGGTTTGATGAGGGATAGGGGGCCAATATAAGGGCCAAGTACCAGCACCCATCGCACATCATGTGCGCACACCCCCCCCGGCCCCCTGATCACCGGAACCCCAATGCCGCCGATCAGGTTCTCCGGCGATGGTGCCCCGGTGAAGAAAAATGCATCACCAGCACATGCCCGAGCCCAGCATGTGCTGTCACAACCCTCGGTCCGGTCTGATCTTACACTGGGATTGAACTCCGTATGCCTAGACTGGGAATGAACTCCATATGCCTAAGCCAACCGACAAAACAAGTGGGCGGGCAGGCGGGAGGGCACTACACCGACCAGAGAGATGGGATGCACAAGCCGTGGATCGATAGGGTGGTAGGTGGGTTTAGGCACATCTTCATATTTCTGCATGCCAATGCCATTTTTATGGCTTGTAAATTCATACAATGATCCCTTAAGCCTTCAAATGAAGTTTCATGGCAAGACGACTCATTTTCTATTTTTCACGATTTTTGAAACTTTTTGTGATTCAGGATTTTTTAAAATTTTTTCGGAAGGAGTTTTGGCCTCAACCTTGGTAGACGTGATCCTTGTATTTTTTTTGGTATGCACAAAAAAATTCAGCTAAAAACTCGAAGTGTACAAGATTTTGTGACCATTTGAAAAACGTGTCCCCATTTCAAACACTTTATCAGCTACTGGCAGCAAACCTGTAAAATCTCAAATGCTCTTTAAGGGGGTGTGAGTTCCTAAGGTTTAGTTAGGGATAGGGGGCCAATATAAGGGCCAAGTACCAGCACACATCACACATCATGTGCGCACACCCCCTGGCCCCCCCGATCGCCGGAACCCCAATGTCGTCGGTCAGGTTCTCCGACGATGGTGCCACTGCGAAGAAAAATACGGCACTAGCACATACCCGAGCCCAGCATGTGCTGCCGCAACCCTCGGTCTGGTCCGATCTTAGCTTGGGAATGAACTCCGTATGCTTAGACTGGGAATGAACTCCATATGCCTAAGTCAACGCACGAAATGAGTGTGCGGGCGCTCAACCCGCCAGATGGGGCGGGATGCACAAGCTGGGGATCGAACGGGTCCCCCTCTGCGTGCTGCCGATCTTGCTACCACAACCCTCGATCTGGTCCAATCTTAGACAGGGAATGAACTCTGTATGCTTAAGGCAACCGACAAAATGAGCGGGCGGGCACTACCCTAGCCAGAGAGACGGGATGCGCAAGCCGTGGATCGATAGGGTGGTAGGTGTGTTTGGGCACATCTTCATACTTCTGCGTGCCAATGCCATTTTTATGGCTTGCAAATTGATGCAATGGTCCCTTAAGCCTTCACGTGAAGTTTCATGGCATGACGACTCGTTTTATATTTTTCATGATTTTCGAAACTTTTTACGGTTCAAGATTTTTTTAAATTTTTTGGGAAGGAGTTTTGGCTCCTAACTTGGTAAACGTGATCCTTGTATTTTTGTTGGCATGCACAAAAAAATTCAGCTAAAAACTCGAAGTGTATAAGATTTAGTGACCATTTGAGAAAAGTGTCCCCACTCCAAACACTTTAATGGCTACTGGCAGCAAACCTGTAAAATCTCAAATGCTCTTTATGGGGGTGTGAATTCTCGAGGTTTCATGAGGGATAAAGGGCCAATATAAGGGCCAAGTACCAGCACCCATCGCACATCACCCCCGGCCCCCCCGATCGTCGGAACCCCAATGCCGTCGGTCAGGTTCTCCGACGATGCTCCGGTGAGCTACCCCGACGAAGAAAAATGTGGAACCAGCACATGCCCGAGCCCAGCATGTGCTACCGCAACCCTCGATTCGATCTGATCTTAGATTGTGAATGAACTCCGTATGCTTAGACTGGGAATGAACTCCGTATGCTTAGACTGGGAATGAACTCTGTATGCTTAAGTCAACTCACAAAATGAGCGTGCGGGCGTTCAGCCGGCCAGAGGGGCGGGATGCACAAGCCGAGGATCGATCGGGTCCCCCTCTACGTGCTGCCGATCTTGCTGCTGCAACCCTCGGTCCAGTCTGAAATTAGACTGGGAATGAACTCCGTATGCCTAAGCCAACCGACAAAACGAGCGGGCGGGTGGGCGGGCGAGCACTACGCTGGCCAGAGAGACGGGATGCGCAAGCCGTGGATCGATAGGGTGGTAGGTGGGTTTAGGTACATCTTCATATTTCTGTGTGCTAATGCCATTTTTATGGCTTGTAAATTCACACAATGGTCCCTTAAGCCTTCACGTGAAGTTTCATGGAAAAAACGACTCATTTTCTATTTTTCACGATTTTCAAAACTTTTTGCAGTTCAGGGTTTTTTAAAATTTTTCCGGAAGGAGTTTTGGCCCCAAACTTGGTAGACGTGATCCTAGTATTTTTGTTGGCATGCATAAAACAATTCAGCTAAAAACTCAAAGTGTACAAGATTTTGTGACCATTTGAAAAAAGTGTCCCCATTTCAGACACTTTAATGGCTACTGGCAGCAAACCTGTAAAATCTCAAATGCCCTTTAAGGGGGTGTGAGTTCTCAAGATTTGATGAGGGATAAGGGGCCAATATAAGGGCCAAGTACCAGCACCCATCGCACATCATGTGCGCACACCCCCCACCCCCCAACCGTCGAAACCCCAATGCCGTCGGTCAGGTTCTCCAACAATGCTCCGGCGATGGTGCCCCGACGAAGAAAAATGTGGCACCAGCACATGCCCGAGCCTAGCATCTGCTACCGCAACCATCGATCCGATCCGATCTTAGACTGGGAATGAACTCCGTATGCTTAGACTGGGAATGAACTCCGTATGCCTAAGTCAACCCACGAAACGAGCGTGCGGGCGTTCAGCCTGCCAGAGGGGCGGGATGCGCAAGTCGAGGATCAGTCGGGTCACCCTCTGCATGCTAATGATCCTGCTACCACAACCCTCGATTCAGTCCAATCTTAGGCTGGGAATGAACTCCGTAAGCCTAAGGCAACCGATGAAACGAGCGGGCGGACACTGCGCCGGCCAGGGAGATAGGATGCGCAAGCCGTGGATCGATAGGGTGGTAGGTGGGTTTAGGCACATCTTCATATTTCTACTTTCCAATGCCATTTTTATGGCTTGTAAATTCATACAATGGTCCCTTAAGCCTTCACGTGAAGTTTCATGGCAAGACGACTCGTTTTCTATTTTTCATGATTTTCAAAACTTTTTACGGTTCGGGATTTTTTAAAATTTTTTCGGAAGGATTTTTTGCCCCAAACTTGGTAGACGTGATCCTTGGATTTTTTTTGGCATGCACAAAAAAATTCAGCTAAAAACTCGAAGTGTACAAGATTTGGTGACCATTTGAAAAAAGTGTCCCCATTTCAGACACTTTAATGGCTACTGGAAGCAAACCTGTAAAATCTCAAATGCTCTTTAAGGGGGTGTGAGTTCTCAAGGTTTGATGAGGGATAGGGGGCCAATATAAGGGCCAAGTACCAGCACCCATCGCACATGATGTGCGCACACCCCCCCAACCCCCCAATCACCAGAACCCCAATGCTGTCGGTCAAGTTCTCCGACTATGCTGCGATGATGGTGCCCCGACGAAAAAAAATGCGGCACCAGCGCATGCTCGAGCCCAGTATGCGCTGCTGTAACCCTTGGTCTAGTTCAATCTTAGACTGGGAATGAACTCCGTATGCTTAGAGTGGGAATGAACTCTATATGCCTAAGTCAACCCACGAAAATGAGCGTACGGGCGCTCAACCGGCCAGAGGGGCGGGATGCGGAAGCCGGGGACCGGTCGTGTCCCCCTCTGGGTGCCACCGATCCTTCTGCCGCAACCCTTGGTCCGGTCCGATCTTAGACTGGGAATGAACTCCGTATGCCTAAGCCAACCGATGAAACGAGCGGGCGGGCGGGCAGGCACTACGCCGGCCAGAGAGACGGGTTACGCAAGCCGTGAATCGATAGGGTGATAGGTGGGTTTAGGCACATCTTCATATTTTTGCATGCCAATGCCCACCCGCCCGAGCCCAGCATGTGCTACCGTAACCCTCGGTCTGATCCGATCTTAGACTAGGAATGAACTCTGCTCAGACTGGGAATGAACTCCGTATGCCTAAGTCAACCCACGAAACGAGCGTGCGAGCGCTCAGCCGGCCAGAGGGGCTGGATGCGTAAGCTGGGGATCGGCCGGGTCCCCTCTGCGTGCTGTCAATCCTGCTGCTGCAACCCTCAATCCGGTCCGATCTTAGACTGGGAATGAACTCTGTATCCCTAAGCGAACCGACGAAACGAGCGGGCGGACGGGTGGGCATTACGTCGGCCAGAGAAACGGGATGCGCAAGTCATGGATCGATAGGATGGTAGGTGGGTTTAGGCACATCATCATATTTCTGCATGCCAATGCCAATTTTTTGGCTTGTAAATTCATACAATGGTCCCTTAAGCCTTCACGTGATGTTTCATGGCAAGACGACTCGTTTTCTATTTTTCTTGATTTTTGAAACCTTTTACGGTTCGGGATTTTTTAAAATTTTTTTGGAAGGATTTTTTGCCCCAAACTTGGTAGACGTGATCCTTGTATTTTTTTTGGCATGCACAAAAAAATTCAGCTAAAAACACGAAGTGTACAAGATTTTGTGACCATTTGAAAAAAGTGTCCCCATTTCAGACACTTTAATGGTACTGGCAGCAAACTTGTAAAATCTCAAATGCTCTTTAAGGGGTGTGAGTTCTCAAGGTTTGATGAGGGATAGGGGGCCAATATAAGGGCCAAGTACCAGCACCCATGGCACAACATGTGCGCACACCCCCCGGCCCCGCCGATCTCCAAAACCCCAATACTGTCGGTCAGGTTCTCCGACGATCGTGCCCCAGTGAAGAAAAATACGGCAGCATGTGCTGCTGCAACCCTCAGTTCGATCTGACCTTAGACTAAGAATGAACTCCGTATGCCTAAGTCAACCCAAAAAACGAGCGTGCTGCTGCTCAGCCTGCCAGAAGGGTAGGATGCGCAAGCCGGGGATCGATCGGGTCCCCCTCTGCGTGCTACCGATCCTGCTACCACAACCCTCGATCTGGTCTAATCTTAGACTGGGAATGAACTCTGTATGCCTAAGCCAATTGACGAAACGAGCGGGTGGGCGGGCTAGCGGGCACTACGTCGGCCAGAGAGACGGGATACGCAAGCCAAGGATTGATAGGGTGGTAGGTAGGCACATCTTCATATTTCTGCATGCCAATGCCATTTTTATGGCTTGTAAATTCATACAATGGTCCCTTAAGCCTTCACGTGAAGTTTCATGGGAAGGCGACTCATTTTCTATTTTTTAAGATTTTTGAAACTTTTTACGCTTCAGGATTTTTTAAAATTTTTTTGGAAGGAGTTTTGGCCTCAAACTTGATAGACGTGATCCTTGTATTTTTATTGGCATGCACAAACACAATTTAGCTAAAAACTCAAAATGTACAAGATTTTGTGACATTTGAAAAAAGTGTCCCCATTTCAAACACTTTAATGGCTACTGGCAGCAAACCTGTAAAATCTCAAATGCTCTTTAAGCGGGTGTGGGTTCTCCAGGTTTGATGAGGGATAGGGGGTAAATATAAGGGCCAAGTACCAGCACCCATCGCACATCTTGTGCGCACACCCCCTAGCCCCTCCGATCGCCGGAACCTCAATGTCGTCGGTCAGGTTCTCCGATGATGATCCAGTGATGGTGGCCCGGTGAAGAAAAATGCGTTACCAGCACATGCCCGAGCCCAGCATGTGCTGCGGCAACCCTCGGTCCGATCCGATCTTAGACTGGGAATGAACTACGTATGCCTAAGTCAACCCACAAAACGAGTTTATGGGCGCTCAGCCGGCCAGAGGGGCGGGATGCGCAACCTGAGAATCGGTCGAGTCCCCCTCTGCGTGTTGTCAATCCTGTTGCCGCAACCCTCGGGCCGGTCTGATCTTAGACTGGGAATGAACTCTATATGCCTAAGCCAACCGACGAAACGAACGGGCAGGCGGGCACTACGCCGGCCAGAGAGACGGGATGCACAAGTCGTGAATCGATAGGGTGGTAGGTGGGTTTAGGCACATCTTCATATTTCCGCATGCCAATGCATTTTTTTGGTTGTTATTCATACAACGGAGTTATTCCTCACATAAGTTTCATGGGAAGACCGACTCGTTTGGGAGCAGATGAAACACGGCAGAGATTTAATTTTTTCAAAGGAGTTTTGCCCCAACTTGGTAGGTAAACGTGACCTCGTATTTTGTGGCGTGGCCAAAAAATTCAGTAAAAATCGAAGTGTACAATATGTGAGCATTTGACTAAAATGCCCCAATTCAGACACTTTAATGGCTACTGGTAGCAAACCTGTAAATCCAACTCTTTAAGGGTTTGTGGAGTTCTCAGGTTTGATGAGGCGATAAGGCGAATATAAGGGCAAGTCCAGCACCATCGCACATCATGTGCGCAATGGGCGATCCGATCGCTAGAACCCAATGTCGCCGGTCAGGTTCTCCGGTGATGCTCCGACGATGGTGCCCCGGTGAAGAAAAATGGTACACTAGCACATTCCCAGGCCCAGCATGTGCTGTCGCAACCCTCGATCCGGTCCAATCTTAGACTGGGAATGAACTCCGTATGCTTAGACTGGGAATGAACTCCATATGCCTAATTCAACCCACGAAACGAGCGTGTGGGCGCTCAGCCAGCCAGAGGGTTAGGATGCGCAAGTCGACGATCGGTTGGGTCCCCCTCTGCGTGCTGCTGATCCTACTATCGCAACACTTGGTTTGGTCTGATCTTAGACGAGGAATGAACTCTGTATGCTTGAGCCAACAGACGAAACGAGCGGGCAGGCGGGCACTACGCCAACCAGAGAGACGGGATGCGCAAGCCGTGGATCGATAGGGTGGTAGGTGGGTTTAGGCACATCTTCATATTCCTTTGTGCCAATGCCATTTTTATGGCTTGTAAATTCATACAATGGTCCTTTAAGACCTCACGTGAAGTTTCATGGGGAAGACGACTCGTTTTCTATTTTTCACGATTTTCAAAACTTTTTACGGTTTGAGATTTTTTAAATTTTTTCGAAAGGAGTTTTGGCCCCAAACTTGGTAGACGTGATCCTTGTATTTTTGTTGGCGTGCACAAAAAAATTCAGCTAAAAAATCAGTGTACAAGTTTTTGTGACCATTTGAAAAAAATGTCCCCATTTCAGACACTTTAATAGCTACTGGCAGCAAACCTGTAAAATCCCAAATGCTCTTTAAGGGGGTGTGAGTTCTCGAGGTTTGATGAGGGATCGGGGGATAATATAACGGCCAAGTACCAGCACCCATCGCGCATCATGTGCACACA
This sequence comes from Durio zibethinus, assembly GCF_002303985.1. The sequence goes on along the minus strand of NW_019167971.1, from coordinate 1,010,797 downwards.
CCCCTCGGCCCCCCCAATCGTCGAAACCTCAATGCCGTCGTTCAGGTTCTCCTGCGACGTTGCCCCCGGTGAAGAAAAATGTGGCACCAGCACATGGCCGAGCCCAACATGTGCGGCCACAACCCTTGGTCCGGTCCAATCTTAGACTGGGAATGAACTCTATATGCTTAGACTGGGAATGAACTCCGTATTCCTGAGTCAACCCACGAAACAAGTGTGCGAGCGCTCAGCCAGCCAGAAGGGTGGGATGCACAAGCCAGAGATCGACCGGGTCCCCCACTGCGTGCTGCCGATCCTACTGCCGCAACCCTCAGTCCAATCTGATCTTACACTGGATTGAACTTCGTATGCCTAAGCTAACTGACGAAACGAGCGGGAGGGCGGACGGGCGGGCACTATGCCGGCCAGAGAGACGGGATGCGCAAGCCATAGATCAATAGGGTGGTAGGTGGGTTTAGGCACATCTTCATATTTCTATGTGCCAATGCCATTTTTATGGCTTGTAAATTCATACAATGGTCCCTTAAGCCTTCACGTGAAGTTTTATGGCAAGATGACTCGTTTTCTATTTTTCACAATTTTTGAAACTTTTTACAGTTTGGGATTTTTTAAAATTTTTTTGGAAGGAGTTTTAGCCCCAAACTTGCTAGACATGATCCTTGTATTTTTTTTGGCATGCACAAAAGAATTTAGCTAAAAACTCGAAGTGTACAAGATTTTGTGACCATTTGAAAAAAGTGTCCCCATTTTAGACACTTTAATGGCTACTGGCAGCAAACCTGTAAAATCTCAAATGCTCTTTAAGGGGTGTGAGTTCTCGAGGTTTGATGAGGGATAGGGGGCCAATATAGGGGCCAAGTACCAGCACCCATCACACATCATGTGCACACACCCCCCGGCCCCTCGATCGTCGAAACCCCAACGCTGTCGGTCAGGTTCTCCAGTGATGCTCCGACGATGATGCCCCGGCATATGCTACCGCAACCCTCGGTCAGGTCCGATCTTCGAGTGGGAATGAACTCTGTATGCCTAAGTTAACCCACGAAACTAGCATGCGGGCGCTCAGTCGGCAAGAGGGGCGGGATGCACAAGCCGGGGATCGGTCGGGTCCTTTTTTACGTGCTGTCGATCTTGCTGCCGTAACCCTCAGTCTGATCCGATCTTACACTGGGAATGAACTCCGTATGCCTAAGCCAACCGACGAAACGAATAGGCGGGCGGGCAGGCACTACGTCGGCCAGAGAGACCGGATGCGCAAGCCGTGGATCGATAGGGTGGTAGGTGGGTTTAGGCACATCTTCATATTTCTGTGTGCCAGTGCCATTTTTATGGCTTGTAAATTCATACAATGGTACCTTAAGCCTTCACGTGAAGTTTCATGGATAGACGACTCGTTTTCTATTTTTCATGATTTTTGAAACTTTTTATAGTTTAGGATTTTTTAAAATTTTTTCGGAAGGATTTTTGGCCCCAAGCCTGGTAAACATGGTCCTTGTATTTTTGTTGGCATGCACAAAAACATTCAGCTAAAAACTCGAAGTGTACAAGATTTTGTGACCATTCGAAAAAAGTGTCCCAATTTCAGACACTTTAATGGCTACTAGCAGCAACCTGTAAAATCTCAAATGCTCTTTAAGGGAGTGTGAGTTCTCGAGGTTTGATGAGGGATAGGGGGCCAATATAAGTGCCAAGTACTAGCACCCATCATACATCATGTGCGCACACCCCCCGGCCCCCCCGATCGTCGGAACCCCAATGCCACCGGTCAGGTTCTCCGACGATGGTGCCCCGACGAAGAAAAATGCGGCACCAGCACATGCCCGAGCCCAGCATGTGCTGCCGCAACCCTCGGTCTAGTCCAATCTTAGACTGGGAATGAACTCTGTATGCTTAGACTGGGAATGAACTCCGTATGCCTAAGTCAACCCCCGAAACAAGCGTGCGGGTGCTCAGCCGGCCAGAGGGGCAGCATGCGCAAGCCGGGGATTGACCGGGTCCCCCTCTGCGTGCTGCCGATCTTACTGCCGCCACCCTCAGTCCGGTCTGATCTTAGACTAGGAATGAACTCCTATGCCTAAGCCAACCGACGAAATGAGCGGACGGGCGGGCGGGCACTATGCCGGCCAGAGAGACGGGATGCGCAAGCCGTGGATCGATAGGGTGGTAGGTGGGTTTAGGCACATCTTCATATTTCTACGTGCCAATGCCCATTTTTATGGCTTGTAAATTGATACAACGGTCCCTTAAGCCTTCACGTTAAGTTTCATGGCAAGACGACTCGTTTTCTATTTTTCATGATTTTCAAAACTTTTTACGGTTCTAGATTTTTTAAAATTTTTTCAGAAGGAGTTTTGGCCCCAAACTTGGTAGACTTGATCCTTGTATTTTTTTGGCATGCACAAAAAAATTCAGCTACAAACTCGAGGTCTACAAGATTTTGTGACCATTTGAAAAACGTTTCCCCATTTCAGACACTTTAATGGCTACTGGCAGCAAACCTGTAAAATCTCAAATGCTCTTTAAGGGGGTGTGAGTTCTCGAGGTTTGATGAGGGATAGGGGGCCAATATAGGGGCCAAGTAGCAGCACCCATCACACATCATGTGCGCACACCCCCTGGCCCCCCGATCATCGGAACCCCAACGCCGTCGGTCAGGTTCTCCGGTGATGCTCCGACGACGGTGCCCCGGTAAACAAAACTGTGGCACCAGCACATGCCCGAGCCCAGCATATGCTACCACAACCCTCGGTCCAGTCTGATCTTAGACTGGGAATGAACTCCGTACGCTTAGACTGGGAATGAACTCCGTATGCCTAAGTCAACCCACGAAACTAGCGTGCGGGCGCTCAGCCGGCTAGAGGGGCGGGATGCGCAAGCCGAGGATCGATCGGGTCCCCTTATGCATGCTGTTGATCCTGCTGCCGCAACCCTCAGTCTGATCCGATCTTAGACTGGGAATGAACTCCGTATGCCTAAGCCAACCAATGAAACGAGCGGGCGGGCACTACGTCGGCCAGAGAGACCGGATGCGTAAGCCGTGGATCGATAGGGTGGTAGGTGGGTTTAGGTACATCTTCATATTTCTGATTTCTAATGCCATTTTTATGGCTTGTAAATTCATACAATGGTACCTTAAGCCTTCACGTGGAGTTTCACGGAAAGACGACTCGTTTTCTATTTTTCATGATTTTTGAAACTTTTTATGGTTTGGGATTTTTTAAAATTTTTTCGGAAGGATTTTTCGCCCCAAGCCTGGTAGACGTGATCCTTGTATTTTTGTTGGCATGCAAAAAAAAAATTCAGCTAAAAACTCGAAGTGTACAAGATTCTGTGACGATTTGAAAAAAGTCTCCCCATTTCAGACACTTTAATGGCTACTGGCAGCAAACCTATAAAATCTCAAATGCTCTTTAAGGGGGTGTGAGTTCTCGAGGTTTGATGAGGGATAGGGGGCCAATATAAGGGCCAAGTACTAGCACCCATCGCAGATCATGTGTGCACACCCCCCAGCCCCCTCGATCGTCAGAACCCTAATGCTGCCGGCCAAGTTCTCCGGCGATGCTCCGGCGATGGTGCCCCGGTGAAGAAAAATGTGGCACCAGCACATGCTCGAGCCCAACATGTGCTGCCACAACCCTCTGTCTGATCTGGAATCTTAGACTGGGAATGAACTCCGTATGCCTAAGTCAACCCACGAAACGAGCGTATGGGCGCTCAGCTGGCCAGATGGGTGGGATAAGCAAGTCGGGGATCGGTCGAGTCCCCCTCTACGTGCTGCCAATCCTGCTGCTGCAACCCGTAGTCTAGTCTGATCTTAGACTGGGAATGAACTCCGTATGCCTAAGCCAACTGACGAAACGAACGGGCAGGCGGGCGGGCGGACGGGCACTGCGTCAGCTAGAGAGACGGGACGCGCAAGCCGTGGATCGATAGGGTGGTAGGTGGGTTTAGGTACATCTTCACATTTCTGCGTGCCAATGCCATTTTTATGGCTTATAAATTTATACAATGGTCCCTTAAGCCTTCACGTGAAGTTTCATGGCAAGACGACTCGTTTTCTATTTTTCACGAGTTTCAAAATTTTTGCGGTTCAGGATTTTTTTAACTTTTTTGAAAGGAGTTTTGGCCCCAAACTTGGTAGACGTGATCCCTGTATTTTTGTTGGCATGCACAAAAATATTCAGCTAAAAACTCAAAGTGTACAAGATTTTGTGACCATTTGAAAAAAGTGTCCCCATTTCAGACACTTTAATGGCTACTGTCAACAAACCTGTAAAATCTCAAATGCTCTTTAAGGGGGTGTGAGTTCTCGAGGTTTGATGAGGGATAGGGGGCCAATATAAGGGCCGAGTACTAGCACCCATCACACATCATGTGCGCACACCCCCCGGCCCCCCCGATCACCGAAACCCTAATGCCGCCGGTCAGGTTCTCCGGTGATGGTGGCCCGATGAAGTAAAATCCGGCACCAGCACATGCCCAAGCCCAGCATGTGCTGCCGCAACCCTCGGTCCGGTCCGATCTTAGACTGGGAATGAAATCTATATGCTTAGACTAGGAATGAACTCTGTATGCCTAAGTCAACCCATGAAACGAGCGTGCGGGTGCTCAGCCTGCGAGAGGGGCAGGATGCGCAAGCCGGGGATCAACCGGGTCCCCCTCTGCGTGCTACCGATCCTGCTGCCGTAACCCTCGGTCTAGTTCAATCTTAGACTGGGAATGAACTCTGTATGCCTAAGCCAGCCGACGAAACGTGCGGGTGGGCGGGCGGGCGAGCATTACACCAGCCAGAGAGACGGGATGTGCAAGCCGTGGATCGATAGGGTGGTACGTGGGTTTAGGTACATCTTCATATTTCTGCATGCCAATGCAATTTTTATGGCCTGTAAATTCATACAATGGTCCCGTAAGCCTTCACGTGAAGTTTCATGGCGAGACGACTCGTTTTCTATTTTTCATGATTTTCAAACTTTTTTACGGTTCGGGATTTTTTAAAATTTTTTTGGAAGGGGTTTTGGCCCCAAACTTGGTAGACATGATCCTTGTATTTTTTTTGGCATGCACAAAAAAAATTCAGCTAAAAACTCGAAGTGTACAACATTTTGTGACCATTTGAAAAAAGTGTCCCCATTTAAGACACTTTAATGGTTACTGGCAGCAAACCTGTAAAATGTCAAATGCTCTTTAAGGGGGTGTGAGTTCTCGAGGTTTGATGAGGGATAGGGGGCCAATATAAGGGCCCAGTACCAGCACCCATCGCACATCATGTGCGCACACCCCCCCGGCCGCCCCGATCGTCGGAACCCCAATGCCGCCTGTCAGGTTCTTCGGTGATGCCCCGACGAAGAAAAATGCGGCACCAGCACATGCCCGAGCCCACCATGTGCTGCCGCAACCCTCGGTCTGGTTCGATCTTAGACTGGGAAAGAACTCCGTATGCTTAGACTGGGAATGAACTCCGTATGCCTAAGTCAACCCACGAAATGAGCGTGCAGGCGGTCAGTCGGCCAGAGGGGCGGCATGTGCAAGCCGGGGATCGGCCGGGTCCTCCTCTGCTTGCTTCGATCCTGCTACCACAACCCTCAGTTCGGTCCGATCTTAGACTGGTAATGAACTCCGTATACCTAAGCCGACCGATGAAACGAGCGGGCGGGCGGGCACTACGCCGGCCAAAGAGACGGGATGCGCAAGCCGTTCATCGATAGGGTGGTAGGTGGGTCTAGGCACATCCTCATATTTCTATGTGCCAATGCCATTTTTATGGCTTGTAAATTCATACAATGGTCCCCTAAGCCTTCACGCGAAGTTTAATGGCAAGACAACTCGTTTTCTATTTTTCACGATTTTCAAAACTTTTTACGGTTCAGGATTTTTTAAAATTTTTTCGAAAGGAGTTTTGGCCTCAAACTTGGTAGACGTGATCCTTGTATTTTTTTGGCATGCACAAAAAAATTCAGCTAAAAACTCGAAGTGTACAAGATTTTGTGACCATTTGAAAAAAGTGTCGCCATTTCAGACACTTTAATTGCTACTGTCAGCAAACCTGTAAAATGTCAAATGCTCTTTAAGGGGGTGGGAGTTCTCGAGGTTTGTTGAGGGATAGGGGGCCAATATAAGGGCCAAGTACCAGCACCCATCGTACATCATGTGCACACACCACCCTTGGTCCCCCCGATCATCGAAACCCCAATGCCGCCGGTCAGGTTCTCCGGCGATGGTGCCCTGATGAAGAAAAATGCTGCACCAGCACATGCTCGAGCCCAGCATGTGCTGCCGTAACCCTCTGTCCGATCTGTTCTTAGACTGGGAATGAACTTCGTATGCCTAAGTCAACCCACGAAACGAGCGTACGGGCGCTCAGCCGGCCAGAGGGGCGGGATGCGCAAGCCGGGGATCGATCGGGTCCCCCTCTACGTGCTGCCGATCCTGCTGGCTTAACCCTCGGTCCGGTCCGATCTTAGATTGGGAATTAACTCCGTATACCAAAGCCAGCAGATGAAATGACCAGACGGGCGGGCACTACGTCGGCTAGAGAGACAAGATGCGCAAGCTGTGGATCGATGGGGTGGCAGGTGGGCTTAGGCACATCTTCATATTTCTGTATGCCAATGCCATATTTATGGCGTGTAAATTCATACAATGGTGCTTTAAGCCGTCACATGAAGTTTCATGGCAAGACGACTCGTTTTCTATTTTTCACGATTGTCAAAACTTTTTACGGTTCGAGATTTTTTAAAATTTTTTCGGAAGAAGTTGTGGCCCCAAACATGGTAGTCATGATCCTTGTATTTTTGTTGGGATGCATAAAAAAATTCAGCTAAAAACCCGAAGTGTACAAGATTTTGTGACCCTTTGAAAAACGTGTCTCCATTTCAGACATTTTAATTGCTACTGTCATCAAACCTGTAAAATCTCAAATGCTCTTTAAGACGGTGTGAGTTCTCGAGGTTTGATGAGGGATAGGGGGCCAATATAAGGGCCAAGTACCAGCACCCATCGCACATCATGTGTGCAGACCCCCCTCCGGCCCCCCCGATCGTCGAAACCCCAATGCCGCAGGTCAGGTTCCCCGACGATGCTCCGACGATGGTGCCCCGACGAAGCAAAATGCGACACCAGCACATGCTCGAGCCCAGCAGGTGTTGCTGTAACCCTCGATCCGGTCCGATCTTAGATTGGGAAAGAACTACGTATGCTTAGACTGGGAATGAACTCTGTATCCCTAAGTCAACCCATGAAATGAGTGTGCGGGCGCTCAGCCGGCCAGAAGGGCAGGATCACAAGCCGGGGATCGTCTCGATCCCCCTCTGCGTGCTACTGATCCTTCTATCGCAACCTTCGGTCCGGTCAGATCTTAGACTGGGAATGAACTCCGTATGCCTAAGCCAACCGACGAAAATAGCGGGCGGGCGGGCGGGCTCTACGTCGGCCAGAGAGACGGGATGAGCAAGCCATCGATCGGTAGGGTGATAGGTGGGTTTAAGCACATCTTCATATTTCTAAGTGCCAATGCCATTTTTATGGCTTGTAAATTCATACAATGGTCTATTAAGCCTTCACGTGAAGTATCATGGCAAGACGACTCGTTTTTTATTTTTCACGATTTTTGAAACTTTTTGCGGTTCAAGATTTTTTAAAATTTTTTCGAATAGAGGTTTGGCCCCAAACTTGGTAGACGTGATCCTTGTATTTTTGTTGGCATGCACAAAAATATTCAGCTAAAAACTCGAAGTGTACAAGATTTTGTGACCATTTGAAAAAAATGTCCCCATTTCAGACACTTTAATGGCTACTGGAAGCAAACCTATAAAATCTCAAATGCTCTTTAAAGGGGTGTGATGTCTCAGGGTTTGATGAGGGATAGGGGACCAATATAAGGGCCAAGTACCAGCACCCATCGCACATCATGTGCGTACACCCCCCGGCCCCCCCGATCGTTGAAACCTCAATGCCGTCGGTCAGGTTCTGCGGCGATGCTCCGACGATGGTGCCCCGGTGAAGAAAACTGCGGCACCAGCACATGCTCAAGCCCAGCATGTGCTGCTGTAACCCTCGGTCCGATTTGATTTTAGACTAGGAAAGAACTACGTATGCTTAGACTAGGAATGAACTCTGTATGCCTAAGTCAACCCACGAAATGAGTGTGCGGGCGCTCAGCCGGCCAGAGGGGCGGGATGCGCAAGCCGGGGATTGACCAGGTCCCCCTCTGTGTGTTGCCAATCCTGCTACTAGAACCCTCAGTCTGGCCTGATCTTAGACTGGGAATGAACTCCGTATGCCTAAGTCAACCGACGAAACGAGCGAGCGGGCGGGGGGACGGCACTACACCAGCCAGAGAGACGGGATGCGTAAGCCGTGGATCGATAGGGTGGTAGGTGGGTTTAGGCACATCTTCATATTTCTGCATGCCAATGCCATTTTGATGGCTTGTATATTCATACAATGGTCCCTTAAGCCTTCACGTGAAGTTTAATGGCAAGACGACTCGCTTTCTATTTTTCACGATTTTCAAAACTTTTTGCGGTTTGGGATTTTTTAAAATTTTTTCGGAAGGAGTTTTCACCCCAAACTTTTTAGACGTGATCCTTGTATTTTTGTTGGCATGCACAAAAAAATTCAGCTAAAAACACGAAGTGTACAACATTTTGTGACCATTTGAAAAAAGTGTCCCCATTTCAGACACTTTAATGGCTACTGGCAGCAAACCTCTAAAATCTCAAATGCTCTTTAAAGGGGTGTGAGTTCTCGAGGTTTGATGAGGGATAGGGGGACAATATAAGGGCCAAGTACCAGCACCCATCGCACATCATGTGCACACACACCCATCCGCCCCCCGGATCATCGGAACCCAAATTCCGTCGGGCAGATTCTCTGGCGATGCTTCGGCGATGCTTCGATGATGGTGCCCCGGTGAAGAAAAATGCACCACCAGCACATGCCCGAGCCCAGCATGTGCTGCCGCAACCCTCGGTCCGGTCCGATCTTAGACTGGGAATGAACTCCGTATGCCAAAGTCAACCTACAAAACGAGCATGCGGGCGCTCAGCCGGCCAGAGGGGCGAGATGCGCAAGCCGGGGATCGATCGGGTCCCCCTCTGCGTGCTTCCGATCTTGCTGCCACAACCCTCAATCTGGTCCAATCTTAGACTAGGAATGAACTCCGTATGCCTAAGCCAACCGACCAAACGAGCGGGCGGGCACTACACCGGCCAGAGAGAAGGGATGCGCAAGCTGTGGATCGATAGGGTGGTAGGTGGGTTTAGGCACATGTTCATATTTCTGTGTGCCAATGCCATTTTTGTGGCTTGTAAATTCATACAATGGTCCCTTAAGCCTTCTTGGGAAGTTTCATGGCAAGATGACTCGTTTTCTATTTTTCACGATTTTTGAAACTTTTTGCGGTTCAGGATATTTTAAAATTTTTTCAGAAGGATGTTTGGCCCCAAACTTGGCAGACGTGATCCTTGTATTTTTGTTCACATGCACAAAAAAATTCAGCTCAAAACACGAAGTGTACAAGATTTTGTGACCATTTGAAAAAAGTGTCCCCATTTCAGACACTTTACTGGCTACTGGCAGCAAACCTATAAAATCTCAAATGCCCTTTAAGGGGGTGTGAGTTCTCGAGGTTTGATGAGGGATAGGGGGCCAATATAAAGGCCAAGTACCAGCACCCATCACACATCATGTGCGCACACCCCCTCCGGCCCCCCCGATCATAAGAACCCTAATGCCGCCGGTCAGGTTCTCCGGCGATGGTGCCCCGGCGAAGAAAAATGCGGCACCAGCACATGCTCGAGCCCAACATGTGCTGTCACAACCCTCAGTCCATTCTAATCTTAAATTGGGAATGAACTCCGTATGCTTAGACTGGGAATGAACTCCGTATGCCTAAGTCAACCCACGAAACGAGCGTGCGGGCGCTCAGTCGGCCAGAGGGGTGGGATGCGCAAGCTGCGGATCGGCCAGGTCCCCCTCTGTGTGCTGTCGATCCTGCTACCGTAACCCTCGATCCGATCTAATCTTAGACTGGGAATGAACTTCGTATGCCTAAGCCAACCGACGAAACGAGCGGGCAGGCGGGCGGGAACTACGTCGGCCAGAGAGACGGGATGCGCAAGCCGTGGATCGATAGGGTGGTTGGTGGGTTTAGGCACATCTTCATATTTCTGAGTCCCAAAGCCATTTTTATGGCTTGTAAATTCATAGAATGGTCCTTTAAGCCTTCACGTAAAGTTTCATGCCAAGACGACTCTTTTTCTATTTTTCACTATTTTTGAACTTTTTGCGGTTCGGGATTTTTTAAAATTTTTTCAGAAGGAGTTTTGGCCCCAAACATGGTAGACGTGATCCTTGTATTTTTTTTGGCATACACAAAAAAATTCAGGTAAAAACTCGAAGTGTACAAGCTTTTGTGACCATTTGAAAAAAGTGTCCCCATTTCAGACACTTTAAAGGCTACTGACAGTAAACCTGTAAAATCTCAAATGCTCTTTAAGGGGGTGTGAGTTCTCAAGGTTTGATGGGGGATAGGGGGCCAATATAAGGGCCAAGTACCAGCACCCATCGCACATCATGTGCACACACCCCCCGGCCCCCCCGATCGCCGGAACCCCAATGCCGCCGGTTAGGTTCTCCGGTGATGCTCTGGCGATGGTGCCCGAGCCTAGCATGTGCTGCCTTAAACCGTGGTCTAATCCGATGTTAGACTGGGAATGAACTCCATATGCCTAAGTCAACCCACGAAATGAGCGTACGGGCGCTCAGCCGGCTGGAAGGGGCGGGTTGCACAAGTCGGGGATCAACCGGGTCCCCCTCTACGTACTACCGATCTTGCTGCCGCAACCCTCAGTCCGATCCAATCTTAGATAGGGAATGAACTCCGTACACCTAAGCCAACCGATGAAATGAGCGGGCAGGCGGGCACTACGCCGGCCTGAGAGATCGGATGTGCAAGCCGTGGATCGATAGGTGGTAGGTGCGTTTAGGCACATCTTCATCTTTCTACGTGCCAATGCCATTTTTATGGCTTGTAAATTCATACAATGGTCCCTTAAGTCTTCACGTGAAGTTTCATGGCAAGACGACTCATTTTCTATTTTTCACGATTTTCAAAACTATTTGTGGTTTCGGATTTTTCAAAATTTTTTCGCAAGAGGTTTTGGCCCCAAACTTGGTAGACGTTATCCTTGTATTTTTGTTCGCATGTACAAAAAACTTCAAGTAAAAACCCGAAGTGTACAAGATTTTGTGACAATTTGAAAAAAGTGTCCCCATTTCAGACACCTTAATGGCTACTGGCAGCAAACCTGTAAAATCTCAAATGCTCTTTAAGGGGGTGTGAGTTCTCGAGGTTTGATGAGGGATAAGGGGCCAATATAAGGGCCAAATACCAGCACCCATCGCACATCATGTGCGCACACCCCCCGGCCCCCCCGATCGTCGGAACCCTAATGCCGCCGGTCAGGTTCTCCGGTGATGCTCCAGCGATGGTGCCCCGACGAAGAAAAATGCTGCACCAGCACATGCCCGAGCCTAGCATGTGCTACCGCAACCCTCGGTCCAATCCGATCTTAGACTGCGAATGAACTTCATATGCTTAGACTAGGAATGAACTCCGTATGCCTAAGTCAACCCACGAAACGAAAGTGCAGGCGCTCAGCCAGTTAGAGGGGCAGGATGCACAAGCCGGGGATCAGCCGAGTCCCCCTCTGCGTGCTGCCGATCCTACTGTCATAACCCTCGATCCGGTCCAATCTTAGACTGGGAATGAACTCCGTATGCCTAAGCAAACCGACGAAATGAGCGGGCGGGCGGGCACTACGTCGACCAGAGAGACGGGTTGCGCAAGCCGTGGATCGATATGGTGCTAGGTGGGTTTAGGCACATCTTCATATTTCTGCGTGCCAATGCCATTTTTATGGCTTGTAAATTCATACAATGGTCCCTTAAGTCAAACCACATTCAAAACAAAGTCTGATGAACTCCGTATGCTTAGGCTGGGAATGAACTCCGTATGCCTAAGTCAAACCGCGAAACGAGCGTACGGGCGCTCAGCCGGCCAGAGGGGCGGCATGCACAAGCTGGGGATCGGTCGGGTCCCCCTCTACGTGCTGTTGATCCTGCTACTGCAACCCTCAGTTCGGTCCGATCTTAGACTGGGAATGAACTCCGTATGCCTAAGCCAACCGACGAAACGAGCGGGTAGGCGGGCGGGCACTATGCCTGCCAGAGAGACGGGATGCGTAAGTCGTGGATTGATAGGGTGGTAGGTAGGTTTAGGCACATCTTCATATTTTTGCATGCCAATGCCATTTTTATGGCTTGTAAATTCATACAATGGTCCCTTCAGCCTTCACATGAAGTTTTGTGGCAAGACGACTCGTTTTCTATTTTTCACGATTTTCAAAACTATTTGCGGTTTCAGATTTTTTAAAATTTTTTCGCAAGAAGTTTTGGCCCCAAACTTCGTAGACGTTATCCTTGTATTTTTGTTTGCATGCACAAAAAAATTCAGGTAAAAACTCGAAGTGTACTAGATTTTGTGACAATTTGAAAAAAGTGTCTTCATTTCAGACACCTTAATGGCTACTGGCAGCAAACCTGTAAAATCTCAAATGCTTTTTAAGGGGGTGTGAGTTCTCGAGGTTTGATGAGGGATAGGGGGCCAATATAAGGGCCAAGTACCATCACCAATCGCACATCATGTGCGCACACCCCCCCGGCCCCCCCGATTATCAAAACCCTAATGCCGCCGGTCAGGTTCTTCGGGGATGCTTCGGCGATGGTGCCCCGATGAAGAAAAATGTGACACCAGCACATGCCCGAGCCTAGCATGTGCTACCGTAACCCTCGGTCTAATCTGATCTTAGACTGTATGCTTAGACTGGGAATGAACTCCGTATGCCTAAGTCAACCCACGAAACGAGCGTGCAGGCGCTCAGCCGGCTAGAGAGGCAGGATGCACAAGCCAGGGATCGGTCGGGTCCCACTCTGCGTATTGTCGATCCTGCTGCCGTAACCCTCGATCTGGTCCAATCTTAGATTGGGAATGAACTCCGTATGCCAAAGCGAACCGACGAAATGAGCGGACGGGCGGACGGGCGGGCGGGCACTACGTCGACCAAAGAGACGGGATGCACAAGACGTGGATCGATAGGGTGCTAGGTGGGTTTAGGCACATCTTCATATTTCTACGTGCCAATGCCATTTTTATGGCTTGTAAATTCATACAATGGTCCCTTAAGTCAAACCACGTTCAGAAACAAAGTCTGATGAACTCCGTATGCTTAGGCTAGGAATGAACTCTGTATACCTAAGTCAAACCACGAAACAAGCGTGCGGGCGCTCAGAGGCCAGAGGGGCGACATGCGCAAGTCGGGTATCGATCGGGTCCCCCTCTGTGTGCTGTCGATCCCGCTACCGCAACCCTCAGTTCGGTCTGATCTTAGACTGGGAATGAACTCTGTATGCCTAAGCCAACCGACGAAACGAGCGGGCGGGTGGGCGGGCACTACGCCAGCCAGAGAGACGGGATGCGTAAGTCATGGATTGATAGGGTGGTAGGTAGGTTTAGGCACATCTTCATATTTCTACATGCCAATGATATTTTTATGGCTTAAAAATTCATACAATGGTCCTTTAAGCCTTCACGTGAAGTTTCGTGGCAAGACGACTCGTTTTCTATTTTTCACGATTTTTGAAACTTTTTACGGTTTCGGATTTTTTAAAATTTTTTCGAAAGGATTTTTTGGCCCCAAACTTGGTAGACGTGATCCTTGTATTTTTTTTAGCATGCAAAAAACAATTCAGCTAAAAACTCGAAGTGTACAAGATTTTGTGACCATTTGAAAAAAGTGTCCCCATTTCAGACACCTTAATGGCTACTGGCAACAAACCTGTAAAATCTCAAATGCTCTTTAAGGGGGTGTGAGTTCTCGCGGTTTGATGAGGGATAGGGGGACAATATAAGGGCCAAGTACCAGCACCCATTGCACATCATGTGCGTACACCCCCCGGCCCCCCCGATCGTCGGAACCCTAATACCGTCAGTCAGGTTCTCCGGTGATGCTCCGGCGATGGTGCCCCGACGAAGAAAAATGCGGCACCAGCACATGCCCGAGCCTAGCATGTGCTGCCATAACCCTCGGTCCAATCCGATCTTAGACTAGGAATTAACTCCGTATGCTTAGACTGGGAATGAACTCCGTATGCCTAAGTCAACCCATGAAACGAGCGTGCAGCGCTCAACCGGCTAGAGGGGCAGGATGCACAAGCCGGGGATCGGTTGAGTCCCCCTCTGCGTACTGTCAATCCTGCTGCCATAACCCTTGGTCCGGTCTAATCATAGACTGGGAATAAACTTCGTATGCCTAAGTGAATCGACAAAATGAGCAGGCGGGCGGACGGGCTGGTAGGCACTACGTCCACCAGAGAGATGGGATGCGCAAGCCGTGGATCGATCGGGTGCTAGGTGGGTTTAGGCACATCTTCATATTTCTACGTGCCAATGCCATTTTTATGGCTTGTAAATTCATACCATGGTCCCTTAAGTCAAACCACGTTCAAAAACAAAGTCTGATGAACTCTGTATGCCTAAGTCAAACCACGAAATGAGCGTGCAGGCGCTCAGTCGGCCAGAGGGGCGGCATGCGCAAGCCGGGGATCGGCCGGGTCCCCCTCTACATGTTGTCGATCCTGCTATCGCAACCCTCGGTTCGGTCCGATCTTAGACTGGGAATGAACTCCGTATGCCTAAGCCAACCGATGAAACGAGCGGGCGGGCAGGCGGGCACTACGCCTGTCAGAAAGACGGGATGCGTAAGTCGTGGATTGATAGGATGGTAGGTAGGTTTAGGCACATCTTCATATTTCTGCATGCCAATGCCATTTTTATGGCTTGTAAATTCGTACAATGGTCCTTTAAGCCTTCACGTGAAGTTTCATGGCAAGACGACTCGTTTTCTATTTTTCACGATTTTTGAAACTTTTTATGGTTCAAGATTTTTTAAAATTTTTTCGGAAGGAGTTTTTGCCCCAAACATGGTAGACGTGATCCTTGTATTTTTGTTGGCATGCACAAAAAAATTTAGCTAAAAACTCAAAGCGTACAAGATTTTGTGACCATTTGAAAAAAGTGTCCCCATTTTAGACACTTTAATGGCTACTGGCAGCAAACCTGTAAAATCTCAAATGCTCTTTAAGGGGGTGTGAGTTCTCGAGGTTTGATGAGGGATAGAGGGCCAATATAAGGGCCAAGTACCAGCACCCATCGCACATCATGTGCGGACACCCCTCCCCCCGGCCGCCCCAATCACCGAAACCCCAATGCCACCGGTCATGTTCTCCAGCGATGCTCCGACGATGGTGCCACGATGAAGAAAAATGCAGCACCTGGAGATGCTCAAGCCAAGCATCTGCTGTCGCAACCTTGGGTCCGGTCTGATCTTAAACTGGGAATGAACTCCGTATGCTTAGAATGGGAATGAACTCCGTATGCCTAAGTCAACCCACGAATCGAGCGTACGGGCGCTCAGCCGGCCAGAGGGGCGGGATGCACAAGCCGGGGATCGATCGGGTCCCCCCCCACTTGCTGCCATTCCTACTGCCGCAACCTTCGGTCTGGTCTGATTTTAGACTGGGAATGAACTCTGTATTCCTAAGCCAACCGACGAAATGAGTGGGTGGTCACTACGACGGCCAGAGAGACAGGATGCGCAAGCCGTGGATCGATAGGGTGGTTGGTGGGTTTAGGCACATCTTTATATTTCTGCATGCCAATGCCATTTTAATGGCTTGTAAATTCATACAATGGTCCCTTAAGCCTTCATGTGAAGTTTCGTGGCAAGACAACTCGTTTTCTATTTTTCACGATATTCAAAACTTTTTGTGGTTGGGGATTTTTTAAAATTTTTTCGGAAGGTATTGTGCCCCCAAACTTGGTACACGTGATCCTTGTATTTTTGTTGGCATGCACAAAAAAATTCAGCTAAAAACTCGAAGTGTACAAGATTTTGTGACCATTTGAAAAAAACGTCCCGATTTCAGACACTTTAATGGCTACTGGTAGCAAACCTGTAAAATCTCAAATGCTCTTTAAGAGGGTGTGAGTTCTCGAGGTTTGATGAGGGATAGGGGGCCAATATAAGGGCTAAGTACCAGCACCCATCGCACATCATGTGCGCACACCCCCCTGACCCCCCGATCACCGGAACCCCAATGCCACCGGTCAGGTTTTCCAGCGATGCTCCGGCGATGGTGCCCCGACGAAGAAAAATGCAGCACCAGCACATGCCCGAGCCCAGCATGTGCTGTCGCAACCCTTGATCTGGTCTGATCTTATACTGGGAATGAACTCCGTATGCTTAGACTAGGAATTAACTCCCTATGCCTAAGACAACCCACGAAATTAGCGTGCGGGCGCTCAGCCGGCCAGAGGGGCAGGATGCGTAAGCCGGGGATCGACTGGGTCCTCCTCTGTGTGCTACCGATCCTACTGTCGTAACCCATGGTCCGATCCGATCGTAGACTGGGAATGAACTCCATATGCTTAGACTGGGAATGAACTCCGTATGCTTAAGTCAACCCATGAAACGAGCATGCGGGCGCACAGCCAGCCAGACGGGAGGGATGCGCAAGCTGAGGATTGGCTGGGTCCACCTCTACGTGCTGTCGATCTTGCTACCATAACCGTCGGTCCGATCCGATCTTAGACTAGGAATGAACTCCGTATGCCTAAGCCAACCGACGAAACAAGTGGGCGGGTGGGCGGGCATTACGTCAGCCAGAGAGACGGGATGGCAGGCCGTGGATCGATAGGGTGGTAGGTGGGTTTAGGCAAATCTTCATATTTTTGCATGCCAATGCCATTTTTATGGCTTGTAAATTCATACAATGGTCTCTTAAGCCTTCACGTGAAGTTTCATGGCAAGACAAGATTTTTTTAAATTTTTTCGGAAGGAGTTTTAGCCCCAAACTTGGAAGACGTGATCCTTGTATTTTTTTTGGCATGCACAAAAAAATTCAGCTAAAAACTTGAAGTGTACAAGATTTTGTGACCATTTGAAAAAAGTGTCCCCATTTTAAGCACTTTAATGGCTACTGGCAGCACACCTGTAAAATCTCAAATGCTCTTTAAAGGGGTATGTGTTCTCGAGGTTTGATGAGGGAAAGGGGGCCAATATAAGGGCCAAGTACCAGCACTCATCGCACATCATATGCGCACACCCCCCCGGCCCCCCGATTGTTGGAACCTCAATGCCGCCGGTTAGGTTCTCTGGCGATGCTCCGGCGATGGTGCCCTGGCGAAGAAAAATGTGGCACCAGCACATGCCCAAGCCCAGCATGTGCTACCGTAACCCTCAGTCTGGTCCGATCTTAGACTGGGAATGAACTTCGTATGCCTAACTCAACCCACGAAATGAGTGCGCGGTCGCTCAGTCAGCCAGAGGGGCGGGATACGCAAGCCGGGGATCGGTCGGGTCCCCTTCTACGTGCTGTCGATCCTGCTACCGCAACCCTCGATCCGGTCCGATCTTAGACTGGGAATGAACTCCGTATGCCTAAGCCAACTGACGAAATGAGCGGGCGGGCGGGCACTACGCCGGCCAAAGAGACGGGATGCACAAGTGTGGATCGATTGGGTGGTAGGTGGGTTTAGGCACATCTTCATATTTCTGCATGCCAATGCCATTTTTATGGCTTGTAAATTCATACAACAGTCACCTTAAGCCTTCACGTGAAGTTTCATGCCAAGACGACTCGTTTTCTATTTTTCACGATTTTTTAAACTTTTTACGGTTCGAGATTTTTTAAAACTTGTTTGGAAGGAAATTTGCCCCCAAACTTGGTAGACGTGATCCTTGTATTTTTGTTGGCATGCACGAAAAAATTCAGCAATGCCACCGGTCAGGTTCTCCGGTGATGCTCCGGCGATAGAGCCCCGACGAAGAAAAATACGGCACCAGCACATGCCCGAGCCTAGCATGTGCTGCCGTGACCCTCAGTCCGGTCTGATCTTAGACTGGGAATGAACTTCGTATACTTAGACTGGGAATGAACTCCGTATGCCTAAGTCAACCCATGAAATGAGCGTGCGGGCACTCAGTCACCCAGAGGGGTAGGATGCGTAAGCCGGGGATCGATCGGGTCCCCCTCCACGTGCTGTTGATCTTGCTACGCAACCCTCACTCTGATCTGATCTTAGACTGGGAATGAACTCCGTATGCCTAAGCTAACCGACGAAACGAGCGGGCAGGCTGGTGGCCGGGCACTACGTTGACTAGAGAGGTGGGATGCGCAAGCCGTGGATCGATAGGGTGGTAGGTGGGTTTGGGCACATCTTCATATTTCTACATGCCAATGCCATTTTCATTTCTTGTAAATTCATACAATGGTCCCTTAAGGCTTCACGTGAAGTTTCATGGCAAGGCGACTCGTTTTTTATTTTTCACGATTTTTGAAACTTTTTACAGTTCGGGGTTTTTTAAAACATTTTTGGAAAGAAATTTGCCCCCAAACTTAGTAGACGTGATCCTTGTATTATTGTTGGCATGCACGAAAAAATTCAGCTAAAAACTCGAAGTGTACAAGATTTTGTGACCATTTGAAAAAAGTGTCCCCATTTCAGATATTTTAATGGCTACTGGCAGCAAACCTGTAAAATCTCAAATGCTCTTTAAGGGGATGTGAGTTCTCGAGGTTTGATGAGGGATAGGGGGCCAATATAAGGGCCAAGTACCAGCACCCATCGCACATCATGTGCGCACACCCCCCCGGCTCCCCCGATCGTCGGAACCCCAATGCCGTCGGTCAGGTTCTTCGACGATGTTTCGACGATGGTGCCCCGACGAAGAAAAATACGGCACTACCGCATGCACGAGCCCAGCATGTGCTACCGCGACCCTCGGTTCGGTCCGATCTTAGACTGGGAATGAACTCCGTATACTTAGACTGGGAATGAACTCCGTATGCCTAAGTCAACCCATGAAATGAGCGTGCGGGCACTCAGTCGGCCAGAGGGGCAGGATGTGCAAGCCGGGGATCGGCCGGGTCCCACTCCTCGTGCTGCTAATCTTGCTGTCACAACCCTCAGTTCGGTGCAATCTTAGACTGGGAATGAACTCCGTATGCCTAAGCCAACCGACGAAACGAGCAGGCGGGCTGGCAACCGGGCACTACGTCGGCTAGAGAGATGGGATGCGCAAGCCGTGGATCGATAGGGTGGTAGGTGGGTTTAGGCACATCTTCATATTTCTACGTACCAATGCCATTTTCATTTTTTAAAATTTCTTCAGAAGGAGTTTTGTCCCCAAACTTTGTAGACGTGATGCTTGTAATTTTGTTGGCATGTACAAAAAAATTCAGCCAAAAACTCGAAGTGTACAAGATTTTGTGACCGTTTGAAAAAAGTGTCCCCATTTCAGACACTTTAGTGGCTACTGGCAGCAAAACTGTAAAATCTCAAATGCTCTTCATGGAGGTGTGAGTTCTCAGCGTTCGATAAGGGACAGGAGGCCAATATAAGGGCCAAGCACCAGCACCCATCGCACATCATGGGTGCACATCCCCCACCCCGCCCCCCCGAACGTCGAAACTCCAATGCCGCCAGTCAGGTTCTCCGGCGATGGTGCCTCGATGAAGAAAAATGCGGCACCAGCACATGCCCGAGCCCAGCATGTGCTGCCGTAACCCTTGGTCCACTCTGATCTTAGACTGGGAATGAACTTCGTATGCCTAAGTCAACCCACAAAACGAGCATGAGGGCACTCAGCCGGCCAGAGGGGCGGGATGCGCATGTTGGGGATCGACCGGGTCCCACTCTGTGTGCTACCGATCCTGCTACCACAACCCTCGGTCGGGTCTATTCTTAGGCTGGGAATGAACTCCGTATGCCTAAGCCAATCAACGAAACGAGCGTGCAGTGGGCGGGCGGGCACTACGCCAGCCAGAGAGACAGGATGCGCAAGCCGTGGATCGATAGGGTGGTAGGTGGGTTTAGGCACATCTTCATATTTCTACATGCCAATGCCTTTTTTATGGCTTGTAAATTCATACAGTGGTCCCTTAAGCCTTCACGTGAAGTTTCATGGCAAGACGACTTGTTTTCTATTTTTCACGATTTTTGAAACTTTTTATGGTTCGGGATTTTTTAAAAAATTTTTGGAAAGAGTTTTGGCCCCAAACTTGGTAGACGTGATCCTTGTATACTTTTTGGCATGCTCAAAACAATTCAGCTAAAAACTCAAAGTGAACAAGATTTTGTGACCATTCGAAAAAAGTGTCCCCATTTCAGACACTTTAATGGCTACTGGCAGCAAACCTGTAAAATCTCAAATGCTCTTTAAGGGGGTGTGAGTTCTCAAGGTTTGATGAGGGATAGGGGGCCAATATAAGGGCAAAGCACCAGCACCCATCGCACATCATGTGCGCACACCCCCCAGCCCCCTCGATCGTCGGAACCCCAATGCCGCCGGTCAGGTTCCCCGACGATGCTCCAGCGATAGTGCCCCGGCGAAGAAAAATACGGCACCAGCACATCCCGAGCCCAGCATGTGCTACTGCAACCCTCGGTCCTGTCTGATCTTAGACTGGAAATGAACTTCGTATGCCTAAGTCAACCCATGAAACGAGCGTGCGGGCGCTCAGCCGGCTAGAGGGGCGGGATGGACAAGTCAGGGATCGGCCGGGTCCTCCTCTGCGTGCTGCCAATCCTGCTGCCGCAACCCTCAGTCTAGTCTGATCTTAGACTAGGAATGAACTCCGTATGCCTAAGCCAATCAACGAAACGAGCGTGCAGTGGGCAGGCGGGCACTACGCCAGCCAGAGAGACAGGATGCGCAAGCCGTGGATCGATAGGGTGGTAGCTGGGTTTAGGCACATCTTCATATTTTTACGTACCAATCCCTTTTTTATGGCTTGTACATTCACACAATGGTCCCTTAAGCCTTCACGTGAAGTTTCATGGCAAGACGACTCGTTTTCTATTTTTCATGATTTTTGAAACTTTTTACGGTTCGAGTTTTTTAAAATTTTTTTTGAAGGAGTTTTGGCCCCAAACTTGGTAGACGTGATCCTTGTATTTTTTTTGGCATGCACAAAACAATTCAGCTAAAAACTCGAAGTGTACAAGATTTTGTGACCATTTGAAAAAAGTGTCCCCATTTCAGACACTTTAATGGCTACTGGCAGCAAACCTGTAAAATCTCAAATGCTCTTTATGGGGCTGTGAGTTCTTAAGGTTTGATGATGGATAAGGGGCCAATATAAGAGCCAAGTACCAGCACCCATCGCACAACATGTGCGCACACCCTCCGGCCCCCAGATCGCCGGAACCGCAATGCCGCTGGTCAGGTTCTCTGGCGATGCTCCGACGATGTGCCTCGGTGAAGAAAAATGCGGCACCAGCACATGCCCGAGCCTAGCATATGCTGCCGTAACCCTTGGTCCGGTCCGATCTTAGACTGGGAATGAACTCCGTATGCCTAACTCAACCCATGAAATAAGTGTGCGGGCACTTAGCCGGCCAGAGGGGCGGGATGCGCAAGCCGGGGATTGGTCGAGTCCCCCTCTGCGTGCTGCCGATCCTGCTGTAGTAACCCTCCATCCGGTCCGATCTTAGACTAGGAATGAACTCCGTATGCCTAAGCCAACCGACGAAACGAGTGGGCGGGCGGGTGGGCAGGCACTACGCCGGCCAAAGAGACGGGATGCGCAAGTGTGGATCGATTGGGTGGTAGGTGGGTTCAGGCACATCTTCATATTTCTGCATGCCAATGCCATTTTTATGGCTTGTAAATTCATACAACGGTCACCTTAAGCCTTCACGTGAAGTTTCATGGCAAGACGACTCGTTTTCTATTTTTCACGATTTCTGAAACTTTTTGCGGTTCGAGATTTTTTAAAATTTTTTTGGAAGGAGTTTTAACCCCAAACTTGGTAGACATGATCCTTGTATTTTTTTTGGCATGCACAAAAAAATTCAGCTGAAAACTCGAAGTGCACAAGTTTTTGTGGCCATTTGAAAAAGTGTCCCTATTTCAGACACTTTAATGGCTACTGGCAGCAAACCTGTAAAATCTCAAATGCTTTTTAAGGGGGTGTGAGTTCTCGAGGTTTGATGAGGGATAGGAAGCCAATATAAGGGCCAAGTACCAGCACCCATCGCACATCATATGCGCACACCCCGCCTGGCCCCCCCGATCGTCGGAACGCCAATCCCGCCGGTCAGGTTCTCCGGCATGGTGCCCCGGTGAAGAAAAATACGTCACCAGCACATGCCCGAGCCCAGCATGTGCTACCGTAACCCTCGGTCCGGTCCGATGTTAGATTGGGAATGAACTCCATATGCCTAAGTCAACCCACAAAACGAGCGTGCTGGCGCTCAACCAGCCAAAGGGGCGCGATGCGCAAGCTGGGGATTGGTCGGGTCCCCCTCTACGTGCTGTCAATTCTACTACCGCAACCTTTGGTCCAGTCCGATCTTAGACTGGGAATGAACTCCGTATGCCTAAGCCAACCAACGAAACGAGCGGGCGGGCGGGCGCTACGCCTACTAGAGAGACGGTATGCGCAAGCCGTTGATCGATAGGGTGGTAGGTTGGTTTAGGCACATCTTCATATTTCTACGTGCCAATGCCATTTTTATGGCTTGTAAATTCATACAATGGTCCCTTAAGCCTTCACGTGAAGTTTCATGGCAAGACGACTCGTTTTCTATTTTTCACGATTTTCAAAACTTTTTGCAGTTCTGAATTTTTTAAAATTTTTTTGGAAGGAGTTTTGGTCACAAACTTGATAGAAGAGATCCTTGTATTTTTGTTGGCATGCACAAAAAAATTAAGCTAAAAACTTGAAGTGTACAAGATTTTGTGACCATTTGAATAAAGTGTCCCCATTTTAGACACTTTAATAGCTACTGGCAGCAAACCTGTAAAATCTCAAAGGCTCTTTAAGGGGGTGTGAGTTCTTGAGGTTTGATGAGGGATAGGGGTCCAATATAAGGGCCAAGTACCGGCACCCATCGCACATCATGTGCGCACACCCCCCCGGCACCCCCTGATCGTCGGAAC